>CM031238.1:703915423-703917923 GCA_018340775.1 Taxus wallichiana var. yunnanensis | reverse complement strand
AAATTTTTAATTAATATATGATGTAGAGAAAATAAATTTTAATTTGATTTATTTTAAATATTAATATTTATTAGAAATTAAAAATGGTTCTTAGAATTGAAAAGATATATATATATATATATATATATATATATATATATATATATATATATAAGAAGTACTAAATATATTTTTATAAGATGAAAAAAGAAAGATTTGATTTTTTTATGACAAGCATTTGTTCTAGATTGTTTGGATGTTATATATTGAGATCAATGAAATTTTCATTAAACATTCAAAATCGATGCGGGAGCATAACTTTAACTTTTGATCCGACCAGTTGGATCGTCAGGGGTGGTAGATATACATTAGTACTTTGCTGGGGTCAAATTTGCGTGCAAAGATTGTGCTCATTTTGGCACGTTTTCGGGCTCATTCCGTCATCTAGTGGCCTAAAATTCAATGTTTTCCGCTTTTGACTAGGTCTTAGAACTTTAATAACTTTTGTTGTGCTTCTCGAAAATTTCGTGTGAGCCCTAATTTATGATTGCATATTTGGCATGCAATTTTTGGGTCAATCCGGTTGTTTTGCATTTTAGGGTTTTTGGCATTTTAGGGTTTTAGAGTAGTCTTGAAATAAAAGGAGAATTCAGTAATGATGTAATAGATTAGTGTGAATTCTAGAATGAGAAGTAAGCTATTTTGAAACTCTGGTTTTATTTGCAAAGCTTTTTAGGTGTGTTTTGGAGGTATTTCAACCTCTTGCACATTCACATCAAAATCCAATTTTTTTGGTCTAGGTAAATGGTCTCTTGGTGTTTGTAAAGTCTATTATTTGGAAGTAAGAACTAATATCCCTAGAAGTATCTATATGTGAATATTTCCAATTCATTGTTAATTTTTGAAGTTGAAGGGTCTTATAGAAAAACATGGATACATATCATTGATCCTCATATTGAATGAAGATCATAAAGGACTCACAAGAATTTATATTAATCTCATAGTAGATAGGGGTAGTTGAATACAAAAATCTCTTCATTCTTGACTTTTAGAAAACACAACTGACATATGTGTTCATCCTCTTGGGAAGTTATGATCAAATTCCACCTAGAATTGATGAGGAAAAACATGAAACAAAGTTAAAGGAATATTAAGAACGATGTAAATATCTTCTACATTTACTTAGGAACTCAAACTTGATTATCATGAAAGCATGTATAAAATTGGAAATAAATTAGGTTTCAATTGATCATTTTGGATTAAACCATGTAGCTTTAAAATAAGTTTTACAAGTCTCTCCATGAATACTTTGTTTAATGAGATGAGGAGCATTAGCAAATAAATTAAGAGGAGGGAGTCTTTCTATATCGATAACCATTTTTTTGTTGGACATTCTTAACTCTTTCCTATCAACAAAATTTGCATCCTTGTTTGAAATACTTTTTTATAGAAGATTGAAGTGTCAAATAAAGATATTTATTCTTATAAGAAATAGAACCCAACATGCATTGAATCCTATGCAACATAATGATAATATGGAAAAATAAAGAAATAAGAGTGAACAGATCCCAAACCATGCAAAAGCAAGGAAGAACCATTCTTCTAGCTTGAATGTTATATGTCAATATGGAGATTAAACCTTTTCAATAACTTGAAATTAATTTATGTCAAATATGAGCTCAAACAATCACATCCATACAAATAGTTTCAAGTAATTAATGAATAGAAAAGTCAAATCTATGTCGAGATATTTTAAAACTGAAGTTGAAAATATTATCTTTCCCATGTCCTGCGCACATGAGCTTTTAAAGCGCACTAAAGTGCACTTCAACCGTAGAATAACGCATCGTAGTTAGCTTTGCATCGAGCCTTGCTACAGCCCAAGGGCAAACACTTGTTTTCACACTATCCAATGCATAATGTGAAGTAAACTTGACTGATTTAATATATATTCAATTAAATATTGACATAAGTAAACAATAATTTAATATATATTCAATAAAATATTGACAAAAGTAAACAATAATTTATTGCATTCTAGTTGATGTGATGTGAAACAGTGGTACGTTGGGCTTGCCACCGCTATGCATGTGCGTGAACCAAGAGTCGGGGCCGTCGATGTTAAAAACGATCACCAACTCTGGCATTTTCCTTTGCAACATGTGCACAAAAAATCATAAAGGCAATGTTGCATATCCTTCGATAAATTTTGTTTTTACCATAAATATAACTATAAAATGTGGTTGAAACAAAATTACACCCAAATAAATGCAAGAACACACCGCCTTATCCTCTTTTACATTTAACATTTTAACTTTATTTTCTTGATAATATTGAATACCATAACTCGTCTTTACAAAATTTACACCATATTTTATTGCCCAATTTAAATTAAAATAATTTTGAAAACTTTTACCTAATAAAAAACAAAACAATATTAAATGCACAGAGTAACAATAATGTAAAAATCACAATCGCAAGATCAGATCCTCCAATTCATGACTATCTCTAGTCCAAATAA
>CM031238.1:703800423-703910423 GCA_018340775.1 Taxus wallichiana var. yunnanensis | reverse complement strand
TGCTCTTCTGAGATGAATATCTACAAGTATATGGTTTCATGTGGGATTGTATGTACCGTATAAAAATATATTTAATATTTACATTATTTGTTGAAGGTTATTGGGAAGGATTAACGACTAGGGTACATACCTTCAGCTGTGCATACCTAGTTATTTTTTTCCCCTTGCATGGATTAGAGAAAACTCATGTATCGGTGTAGTATATATCTACTGTATAAATCTTTGTGGCTCGAATAGGTATTTCGAATACCCAGATAAGCAAAGGTAAATACATATATTTATGTAGTATCTGTTTATATAGATATTTTGTGTAGCTTCTTAGAGTTGTTAGCAGCTTTTGAATACCCAGAACATGCTTAAGCGTATAAGTGGCTCGACATTCATGAATATTGTTTCCTAAGCTTTCCATGGATGTCGAATGTCTATATTCGTGTCAAATGGATAAAACAGTTGCATACTGGTACGAACTCATCTGGATTTGTCTTTAAAATAGATCACCATATTAATTGGTCGCATGAGTTTTCTCTTCCCTTTTATTGTTACGTTATCTAAGTAAATTAATAAATTCTATTTTTCCTTGTGTATTGTTCTTTTTATGAATTATGAGGAATTTGATAAGCAAATGTGAAAACTCGGTTCCTTTCCTTGGAAGGTAAATTGGGTTAACTGTGAGTTGTTTTCTAAGTCAGGGTAACCTGTTCGAATTCGTTTATAATACTTGTGTAATAGTGTTATTCTTTAGTTATTATTTTCTTTAGAGTTTCACCTCCATGGCACCCATGACTGAAGCTGTTCCAAGTCAGTGATTTTCACTCCAAGTTGGAAGGCCTAGTAAATAGAAGCCATGGGCCGTAAGCTCGAACCCTCCTGCTACTTATTTTGTTGTTTTCATTGAAGGGTCTTACTAGCGTTTGTGTGGGGAGTTGTTCTTAAATGTTTTAAAATATATATCTTGGGTTTCGAGACCTCTTGGAGTACCTAGATGAAGAGGAGTCTTCTTAAGTCAAACCCCATAAGGGTATTACCTTGTACTAAAAAAAAGTGTGGTTTATGGCCTTCATGAAAGAAATGATGGTGCTGGGTTGAAACCGTGACCTGAGAGTGTCTATGTATATTCAGAGGTTGGTTCGGTTAGATTCAATCACTTTTTGTCTATCACATAGAATGTGAGTATAAGCAATGTGTGAGGAGATGGATAGATTGTTTGGATGTGTACTATGGTTTGATTTTCCTGAGACCAATGAACACTAGTAGGTTATAGTCCATTAATGATTTCTTACTATTAAGTTGTGTTGTTATCATCTTTGAGACGTAATCTTAGTGGTCATAGCATCCTTTATTGATGAAGGAATGGGTTCAAAGGTATTGTTGACTAAAATAAGCTCACACTTATTTTTAGGTCAACTAACACCATTTTCCCCCTTTTTGTGCTTCAATCCAAAATTTCACATATTTTAAGCACTTAAGTTCCCTTGAAAGTATTTCCATCTAATAAAAAATTTCTTCCCCTTTCCATAGATATAAAGAAATATTTCTAACTTTTGTTTTGTTAAGTTACGGGCCGGCGGGCTTGTGGAAGGATTGTTTCTTGAATGCTGGTGGCACAGCCTAGGGTAGAGTTTTGCAATGGAAAATTGTGGACTGGTGGGGTAGTAGGAAATGTTTTTACTTCTTTCCACTTTTCACAAAGGGCACAAGTAAAGTTGCGGGCCCACAGTTCCTAAAAGCATTTATTTTTGTCCAAGTGAAAATGGATGGCGGTGGGCCCAAGGATGTCTTTTAGCCGAAAGTGGGTTTGTGGGGCCGTGGAGGAAATTTTTCCCAAGTGTGAATACGGGCTGGCGGGTCTATGAGGAACTTTAAAAAAATTCACCTTTCACAAAATGACATAATTTTCAAGTGTGGGCCCACGAGCCCGCGGAGGTCTCATCGGCCATTGAAAAGTCATAGACCCACGGAGGGTGCCACGTGTCTCATCGACACAACTCCAAAGATAAGATCCAAAATGGAGACCCCAAACAAGCGCCAAGCTTCCACGTGTCCCAGTCCAAAAAGGAAAGAATTGATAGTTGAAAAGTTAAAATGGGGCAAAGCAAGTGGAAAGTGCCACGTGTCGACTCGGCGTAACCTCAAAGATCAAATTTGAAGGCGGTTCCCAAACAAGCATAGGCTCGCCATGTGGTTAGAGTCAACAAAGGGGAAAAAGTGGGCCTAAATAGACTAAGCATAAGAAGACCGGTGGAAGGAGCCATGCATCAACTCACCACAACTTCAAAGGTAAAATCTAGAGTGAGTTTCCAAATGAGCGCGAGGCTTCCACGTGTCACAGTTCCAAAAGGGGGATATATCCAGCCATTTAAAACAACTAAGGAGAAGGGTATCCACGAAGCCTCCACGTGTCTCATCGGCACAACACCAAGGCTAGGTCCAAAGAGCGGGTTCCCAAATGTGTACAGACTCTCCACGTGTCTAGGGTCCAACAAAAGTCAAATGGAGTAGGCTCTGAAATTGGCTAAGTATAGAGAGCCAAGCGGATGACACCATGTGTCACATCAGTGAAAATTCAAAGGCATGACCCAAAGTGGAGACTCAAACAAGTGTTGGCCCTCCACGTGTCCAGAGCTCGAAAAGACAAGTGGTCATTGAAAATTCTAAGTAGAGGCAAGCCAGTGGAAGGGGCCAAGTGTTAGCACGGTGTAACTTCAAAAGTAAAATTCAGAGCGGGATCCTAATTCTACACTGAGCCTCCACATGTCCGGGGTCGACTTATGGCTCTACTAAGAAAAAGGGATTTAGCTTGATCAAGCACAATTTCAAAGGTGCGACCTGAAAGGTAGTTCCCAAAAGAGTGTCATCTTGCCATGTGGTTAGAACTTGAAAAGGTGAGGGAAGCCATTGAAAAGTCTAAAAGCCTGACGCCTCCATGTGTCTCGATTGCATAACTAAAAAGGTAAAATATTGGGGTATTTTCCAAATGAGTGTGAAGCCTCCACGTTTCTTGTGTCAAGCACATTGTCTCCGCCAACATGAGGGACTCAAGAACAATACAAAGGAGCTGTGGAAGCCACCATGTGTTAATTCGATGTAATTTCAAGAGCAAAAAGAAGGAGCCAAATCTTCAAGATATGCGAGGTTGCCACATGGACCAGGTATGGATTGAATCTTTTAAACATTGTGTGCCCACGACCTGATCTTTAGAAAGCTATATCTTTCAATTGGAAACTCAAATTTGGGCAAGAAAGGACATTTTAGAAAGATCTAGGCTCTGGTTTCTCACTTGTCTCCATTAATGTTTCATCCTGCTAATTTTGGGGGCTGTCAAATGCGAGTCTCTCACCTTCCACCATGATGAAAAATGGGCCTCTTTCTAGCCCAAGAAGGGACAATGACGAGGGCTTGGGTCTTACAAGAAAGCCCATAACTTTTACATGTGGATTTTAATGCTTTATGGAGTGGTTGGTGTAGCAGAATTCAATGCATCACGGGGTGGTTGGAGCGAGTTCAAATTTTCCTTCTCTTTCTCTCTCATTCTTCTATATATAGTAAAGGAAGTTACATATTTAAACGCTTGGTCATTTTTTCTCTTCTGCTTCCCTCTCTTTTTCTTCTTTAGGGTAGAATGCAGAGTCTAAGCCTCCTCTCATGGCTCTGTAATGGAATTTTCTTGCCTCTTGCTCACTAATGATGTATTGCATGATTTTTTGGAGCAATAAAATGTGTTTCATGATGCATCTGTCCATCCTTTTCTTATTCTATTGTTTCTTCTTGCCCTCATCATTGCAGGGGTATACCATGCATACTCTAATGTTTATTACAGGTTCTGAGAGTTGTGCTTAATGGGTCTTGAAGTAGTGTGTGTATGAAATTTATCTTTGGTTTGTGGTGCATCTTGTCCACCCCCTCCTTTTCTCACATGTCTCCACTTTAGGTAGTTTGGATTCTTCATGAGCCACTTCCTTTTCTAGTGTTTCACCACTTAGTGTGGGCTCTCTCTCTCTCTCTCTCTCTCTCTCTCTCTCTCTCTCCATGTCCCCTTGGAAAGGTTAGATTAGGATTAGATAGGTTGGGCATGCACTAGAGTAGCTTGTGGTAGGTAGATTAGGATGTAGGAACTAGCCTTCTATGGAGGTCTATATAAAGTTTGCAAGTCCCACAACTTGAGAGATGGTCCAATGCTATGCTCGATCATTGAACGCCCCATTTCAAACTACAAGCCATTCGAGAGTGTTGTGATTTTACACTAACAATTTTGGCATGCTCGGTGGGACATTGAGGTTATATTTTTTTATATTTCCAAGGTGTCTCATTATCAACATCAAATCTTAAGCCACCGTGCGACCACTATCATTTTTGGCATGCCTTATGGGATAGGTATGAAGCACCTTACCACTTCGTCCCTGAGAAGGTTGGTGTGTTCTGTTGAGATTTGTTATCTCAGTTTTGAGTTTACGCCAAAACTATCAGATAACCCTACGAAATTTTTAAGCTGGTTTTGCAAAATTGCCTTTATGAGAGATAATCGGGTTTTCGGTTTCACAAACAGGATAACATGTGTTTTAGATGTTTCATGTCTGGTGTGTTCCCGAAACCTGAAACCCGCATCGACTAAGGCGAGTCGGGTTTGCGGAGCTTCGTCGCATCGGAACATGCCTTATCCGAGACATGTTCCGTGTCGCCTGTCTTCCGATACCCGAAGCCCGATTTAGTCCTTCATGTCGGGTTTTCGAACTTTGAAGCATCTAAACATCTCATGCTTTATGTCGATTGTTTCCCAACTCAAACCCGAATTTCTCTAAACACCTTTGTGTCGGGTTTTCGATCTCCTGAGCATGCTGACATGGCGTTAATGCCGAGTTGTCGGGTGGGTTGGCACGTGCCAGCTGAAGTGTATTAATTGCAAATTTTCTTATATATATGTGGATTTCCACGTCATTTTTACCAGACATATTTTTACCTCGTGGATTTTTCGCGCATGCTTCTCCAACCTCGAAACCCGAAACTCACCTGTGCCCGATTGAATTGCCCATTTTCGATCTTTCCTTGCCTTGGTTGAAGGTATCTCTCTCTTCATTCTTTGTTCATGGTTTTTATGGATTGATTATGTATGGAATTCTTCCCATTTTCTTACCAGGTTTGTGGGGTTTTTATCTTTTTCCTTTTGGGGTTGTTTTCTTAAACCGGTTTCTGTTTTAGGGTTTATCTCTTTGGAATTATCACTTTGTGTTATTTCCTGGAATATTGTTGTAATCAAAATATGTTTTGGATATAAACGATGAAGAAAGAACTTGCATGTTTTAAAATCAACAAAAACCCTATTCCCCCTTCTCGGGTTTCGCAGGGTGTTGTGCAGTATCAAAAACCCGCAGTGTATCAGAAAGTTTGAAGTGCCGGGTTTTCTCAAGTCTCCGACATCCTCAGTGTGCTGGGTTTTCTCAAGTCTCCGACATCCTCAGTGTGCCGGGTTTTCTCAAGTCTCCGACATCCTCAGTGTGTCGGGTTTTCTCAAGTTTCCGACATCCTCAGTGTGTCGGGCTTTCTCAAATCTCCGACATCCTCAGCGCATCGGGTTTTCTGGACTCCTCGACATCCTCCTCAGTGTGTCGGGTTTTTCCACCCTTCCGGCATCTCCAGTAGGTCGGGGTTTTCTCAGTGTGCAACATCTCCTGATCTCTGAAACTCTCTTCCTTCGAAATCCCTCATGTCAGACCCTGGTCCATCGCAAGAAAAGACTGAAAAGTCAGGAAGGATGAAATACAAGTTCAGAAAGGTGGAGTCTCCATCATATATCGATTGCAATTATGACATCCGAGATACAGAGCTCGGAAATATAGATATTGAGGATTTCTGGAGTAGGGTAAGGAGTTCCTCCCAAACTCCATGGATGAAATCGATAGCCGATAGTGGTTTACCTCTTGCAGCGGGTTTTCCCATGTCCGCTCAGTGCCCTGAATTCATCTTAGCCTGCGCTTCCAGTTATGACTCTGCTTCTCGTGCTGTGAGAAATCAGGCAGGAGAAGTTGTGATCAAGTTAGACGGAGGTTACTTTGATGACCTCCTCAAACTGCCCAATTTTGAAGAATATGGAGAGTTAGATATCAAGTCAGCTCAGAAAGCTTGGGATAACGATCAGGAAGATTGTATCAAGCATGTAAATAAGAAGTTCCTGATCAAAGCCAAACCGGCTGTCTCCAGATTCCCAAGACTTATCCCCAGGAGTGATTTCATTCAGGAAATCAATGACATCATCACTCTGTTGAGTCAGGTTTTTGGTTTACCCGAATCAAATGTTTTCCAAGGGTGGATGTATCAATTCATGATCACCATCAAGAAGAATCAACAAGGGATTGATTGGGGCACTCTCATTAGTAATGAGATAGATTCCCAAATGACAACAGTCTTGTCCACAGGGAAGTTTTATATGTCCTCATATGTCACCTATGCAGCGGCCGGGATGAGGAACTATCCCGGGTTGGATATCAAGGGAAATAGGACGGTGAACCAGGTTTATCAGTACTTCCCTCAACTGACAAGAAAAGGGTCTCAAGACCAATTCAGAAGGGTAAATGATGCCTTCTTTTATGAAAACATCTGCAGGTTAAACCCTGAATTGAGGAAAACAAGAGTCTCAGATGAGGCCTGGGCTGAAGTTTCCAAATGGGGTTGTGTCTTCTTGCAATTCAAGAAGTTCACATATCTTCGGGTAGTCATGTACTCAGGGGATCCTTTCCGTCTACCCCGATATCCAGGGGATAAACTGATCTTGATGGAATTGGTTAGGCAATTGTTGGATTTCCACAAGTTCCAACAAAGTAAACATAAGGCTGTTGTATCTTTCCCAATTTCTATTGGAAGATACACTTGTTCGACAGTGGTGAAAGCTAAAAATGTTGTCCATGAGCTTCAGGACAACTCTCAAGCATATGAAGGCCTGAGATGGGTTTGACATTTGAGGAGTCCTCAGGGCATATGGAACTCTGCACCTGCACACACCAAGCATAGAAGACATATGGATTGATCTACGTGATGAGGTTGTTGTTCGTAGAAAGGATCATAGCAGATTGACACTTGCTGAGATTCAAACACTTGAGCTTTCGACTTACCGTAAGGTACTAGTGACATGAAAGTGTTCGGATCTTTCTTATGATGGACTAAATGAAGATCAATATGTTTTCCCACCTATTGATTGGTCAATCAGTGAAAAAGCCTCCATTACAGATAGGTCAGCTCTAATTGTCGCACGCACCAAAGCATGGCTCTCCTCTTGGGGAATGAGTTTCAAAGATGATAAGTTTTCAAAGTTGGTGCGCTTGAGGCGGGGCCTTCCAAAAAGGAAAAGGACAAAAAATCTTCTAGGGGGCCTATAAAGGTCAAGTTTGTCAAAAAGAGGAAAGAAAGAGAAATCTCTTCAATTATTTCTCCAATTGAAACGGTGGATGTGCCAAAATCACCAACACCACCAGAAATAGGAGAAATTACTTTGGAAGAAGAAGGAAGCCACCTCTGGTTTCATCATTTTTGATTGCCCAATCAAGAGATCTTATCTCTTGCATCCCTTTGGAGTCCGAATCTACACTTCCCCCTCACAACCACTCCTACCTCCTCATTCTCCATCAACTTCTTCAATCATGGCCAGTATTTTCTCTGGACTCTCACCCCTCTCTGCTGGGACCCAAGTGATCACCAACACGCCCCCTCCTGTGCCTCTTTTTATCGGATCTACTACCACATTGGTAACTATTCCCCCTCCACTAGTAGAATCTTCTCCCCTTGAGAGTATGATACCAGCTTCTACAACAGTGGAAACTTCCTCTGATACGCCGCAATGGCTACTCGAGAAAACTCTGAGGAAGAGGAAGGTGATTGTACCCATACCAGCCTTTGATTTCAGCTCACTCAAGGCTTCTACTGCTAAATCAGCCAAGAAACCTAAAATAGTTTCAAGGGTTTTGGTGGACGCTTCAGGGGATAAGTTCGCAGAGATCGCCACTCCCGTGACTGAAAAAACTAAAGAGGACATAACAGCCTCTGATTATCAGATAACCAGGGTGGCTCTAGGAAAAGTGACAGCAGAAGGGGCACAACAGGATGCACGGGATGCTACTGAACGTGCTGTGTCAAAAGTTGAAAGAAACAAAAGACAGCAGAGATGAGCTTAAAGGAAAGGTGGAGTAGTTGACTGAGGTTTTTCTTAAACTCTCAAAACCCCTTGAATCCATACCATCTTCTTCTGTCCCTGTCGGATTCGATTTCTCATCGCATGCCTACAATTGAGAAAATTAATAAAAAAGGAAGGGTGGTCGATGAATGGATCCAAAGGCTGCTCCAACAAGGGAAGGAAGTGATTCAAGACGTTGTGAAATTTCATCAATCTTTGGGGACATTCGTAAAGGATGGAGAGATGGACGATGATTTCTCTCAAGAAATTGGACATCTTGATGTGACTTTGAAGCTCTCCGTATTAAAGCAAATACCATCACATCTCTTGGTAGAAGAAGGCATCATCCCACATATGGATAAGCATTTCCGAAGTTGACCAAAGCCATCGTGTTTAGAGTAAAGATTCTCAAACGAATCTCATGGTAAGTTGAGAGAATCAAGGGATAAATTGATTGATGGAAAAATTGATCTGGAAGAAGAGTTGCTGAAGATTTGTCCAAAGGTGTCAGTTGGAAACTCAAGTATCCTATCAGCAGATGATCTTTTCAAACAAGTCCAAGAGTCTGTTGAGCATGAACCAACACACGGATTTGGTATTGAGATCATTGATCGGTTTGTAAGAATTGAACATTCTTTGGAGGCCTTGAGAAAGCTCAAAGAAAAGATTAAAAAAGCTTTCCCAAGCAAGCTATTGATACCCATGAAACCTGCGAAGTTTTGAATGATCATTCCATGCGCTACCGATGAAAACGAAATGCAAGGCATAATTCAAAAGTTCCAAGAATTTCGGAACAAACAATCTTAGCTGGAGGAAGAGAAAGATGAAGGAACGAAAGATGATGATTCGATTAAGTCCCAATGTTTCATGTCATTTCAATCTTGAAATTGACATGTCTTTTTCATTTCTTTACGACATAGGAAGAAAATTTTGACTTGGTCTCTCATGAGAGTCAAGCAAAATAGAACTCTTTTTAAAGAACACTATTTTCTAGGATTTATCCTATTTTCTCTCGATTCCTTTTATTATAAATAAGGGATGCTTATGCATTCCAAAGGGTCGAGATTTTTGAAATATTGGGAGCTATTGGAAAGAAGAAAAACTTTGTGTTTTCTTTTAATCATTGTGAAGAATAGGAGTTGATATTATTTTGCAAACTTTGTGTTGTGGGATATATCTTTCTTAAGACATTGTTCTTACGTCCATAATCTTAAGCTATTCTTTGTTTAGCACCTTAGTGTTTCTAATCATTTCAGACATTATATTTATGATCTAAAGCCCGTATGATTATTTCGTGCTCTGTGTTTACTCGAAAGAAAATACGTTTCTCTCATTTCCTTTCCATTGTTCTTCTTTCATTGTAATAGTTTCCGACTCAGTTCATTTACTTAGAAAGAAATAATTTTGAATCGTGTGGATGTGTATTTCGGGATTTTATCCCAACCCCAATGGTTAGATTAATGTGAATATTGTATATATTGTTTTTCTTGTGTTTTAGATTAGTAATAAGTGTAGAGCCTCACCTGTCTTTGAGGAGGGATTTAATCCCATATACCGTGGTTGAACCTCATATTTTGGATTGACAAAATATCCAACGAACAAGATTCAACCTTTTTGAGGCACATACAAGCACATCTGGTGACTCCATCTAGTCAAAAACCCATCTCTAAAGTTATAGACCTTCTCCCATCCATTTCCACCCACTTTTCTTTCCATATCTTTCATTTTCTTCCATTTCATGAAGTTTTGCAATCATGACTTCATTTCCATCTTGGAATTCACACTTGCAGCAAGAAGCAATGCAAATCCGCCTTCAATGTATTCCAAGACCCCTTTAGATCAGCATAATCAACATTATGATCAGATCTAGAACCATTATGCTTACCCATATGAGTAGTGTCAGATCCATTTTGGCTATGGAGCTTATCAAGAACAAGGGTATGCATATGCTGATAACAACTACATGGAAAATGTTGATCTTCTAGAGAAGATTCAAGAGATGGAGGCTCGCATGGTACAATCAAGGGCCATAACTCAGATGAAAGCATTCAAAATTTGCTATAGGGCACCTTGTCCATGGGCCGGCCCTATGCCAAGACATTACAACCCTCAAGAGAAGGTTGACTTCATGGCTGAAATGTTTCCTCAACTTGCATAGTGGATTAAGGATATTGAGGCATATGAGCAAAGTGTGACACAACCTTATCAATGGGTAAGTCAGTCACTAGCTCCTTATGCATAATTTTATTATTCTCAAGCTTTATCATTTCAGAAGTTGCAAGAGTCAAGCCCTTCACTTGCTGCCCCAAATGTTGACTTCCCTTCCCCATCTCCTATTCTTCCCTCTCATCTTAATTCTTCTTCCCTTTCCCTTCTCAAACAGTCATTCCCTCCAAACAAACAAGAATTTCCACCTCCCTCTCCACCATAAACAATAGTAAAACTAGTTACACCCCAACCTACCACTCCTCTTGCTTTCCCAAGTCCATGTTGGGAAGAGATTCCAAAAGCTAGTCATGGAGAACAACAAGAAGAGGAACCCAACAAAGAAGAAATGATAGAAAATATAAAGATTTGGGCTGCCAGATTTGGGTTTACAAAGATCCCCTTGATGGTTAAGCCAACATAGGAGGTCAATGTTAAAGAGCCAATGTTGCTAGTTGAGGCTGAGTTTGTAGCGAAGAAGAACAAGAGTTCAAGAAGGAGAAGATCAGCAATCTATTTTCTCTGAATGCAGAGTGTCCATAATGGCACTCTATTTGAAGAGGATGCTGATCTAACCCAAGCTACACAACCAGTTAAGGAGGAAGAACAACCAGCTCCAAGTCCATTAAAGAGGAGCAACTAGGAGAGATTAAATCAGAGTTGAGGTGAGTTCGTGAAGAAAGCATTATTGAATATATCTTGCTTTCATTTGAAGGGCCTGATTTGATTGATGAACCCATGATGGAGGAGGACCATACAATTTCAAAGGCTCCATGTGTGGATTAGGCCACAAAAGAACCTTCAGTTCTTCCTCCCACTTTATCCCCTTTAAACTCTAATGTGAAAAAGAGTTTTATATTTCAAACTTCATGTTTGAGGATGAAGGGAACCATGGTGAGAAATTTATAGATCAAGAGGACACCATAGAGGAGGTCAAGCACATGCAATAGGACAACAAGAAGGCATATTGTCTCTATCGGACTTAGAAGATTACTTTGATGGAGAGGACCCTGAGGAGATAACATCATTTGCTCCTTCGTCATCCACCTTCCAAGCACATGAGCATGATTCCATGAAGGAGAGCATTAAAGTATGATAGCCTACACTTCATGACGGCCCTCTAGAACCAAGGTTGGAGGATCATGATCTTTCATGTTCTCGCAGAAGGAAGGGAAGGAGCAAGAGCATGTCATCATCTCTCTCACACCATCCACCTAGGAAGGTAAATAGGAAGACTCCATTCTTGGAGCTGAAATTCAAAGTAAGGGGCATATCCATTGGATTAGACTGTGCCCAATTAGGTACTTGGCTTCACTGGAACCAAGAGAAAAGCCATAACCAGTCATGATTAATTCTAAGCATGAGGATGAGTGTAAAAATACCAAGGATCAGCTGCAATGCCTCTTCAACCCAAATACAGAGCAACTAAAATAGGTATTTGTTTTGTTTATAATTTATACCTTGATGATTTGGGTGGAGGATTATCCTATTGTCATTTTTTCACTCATACCAACAACCGATTCAACATCAAATTATTTACATGGCTGCCCCTCTTGAGAAAGGGAGCTACTTCTCCCTCGCTAGTTGCAGGGATTTTTTTGAGTCCCTTTTCTATCTCTGGTTAGTGTAGGAGTAGGTTTAGGTTTTTTTCAGAAAAATAAGTGATTGTGCACACTCTGCATGTTCCACTTGGAGCATGTATGATTTCCAATTTTGTACATAGTGTGTTTTGGTGTTTTGTTGCTCATGCACAAGACATTAGAAGCAGCGGGGTGAGTTTAGGGTCAGCTCTAGTTCCAACAGTTTCCAAGTGGCTCAGGGATCATATTTTCAAAGTTCAAATCAGATTTGTGTTTACCAGGTAGACTCCATGCCCAATGGATGCTTCAAGGCAACTGATCATTTCACCTAGTAGGTAGGTGATCCCCATGAGTCGCCAAATTATTGACCAAAATAAGCTCACACTTATTTTTATGTCAACTAACACCATTTTCCCCCCTTTTGTGCTTCAATCTGAATTTTTACATATTTTAAGCACTTAAGTCCCCTAAAAGTATTTTTTTCTCGATAAGAAATTTCTTCCCTTTCCGAGATATAAATAAGTCCTTCTAACTCTTCATGTATTTTTCAGTTATGTAAGTGACGGGCATGGGAAGGATTTTTTGCCAAATGTGGGCCAATAGGCCTAGGAAGATTTGTTGCCATGGAAAATTGTGGACCGGCAGGGTGACAAGAGATATTTGATCTTTTTCCACTTTTCGCAAAGGGAAAAAGTATAATTACAGAGCCCACGGGTCCGAGAAGGATTTATTTATGTCCAAGTGGAAAATGTGAGCTGACGGGCCTAAGGTTGACGTTTTGAAAAGCGGGTCTACAGGGTTGTGGAAGAAATTTTTCCCAAGTGTGAATGTGTGCTGGAAGGTATATGGGGGAATTTGAAACTTTTTCACATTTCACAAAATGGCACAATTTTCAATTATGGGCCCGATCCCACGGCGGTCTCATTGGCCTTTGAAAAGTTATAGAGCCACGTAGGGTGCCAGGTGTCTCATTAGAGAAACTCCAAAGATAAGATCTAAAAAGAGACCCCATACAAGTGCCAAGATTCCACATGTGCCAGGTCCAAAAGGGATAGATTTGGTAGGTAAAAAGTTAAAATGGGGAAGATCCAACGAAAAGTGCCACATGTTAACTCAAGTAACCTCAAAGATCAAGTCTCGAAGGTGGTTCCCCAAATAAGCGCGGCTCACCACATGGTTAGAGTCAACAAAGGGGACAGAGCGGGCCTAAATCGACTAAGTATAAGAAGATCTGCGGAAGGAGCCATGTGTCAACTTGGCACAACTTCAAAGGTAAAATCTGGAGCAAGTTTCTAAATGAGCATAAGGCTTCCACATGTCCCAGGTCAAAAAGGGGGACAAAGCCGGCCATTTAAAATGACTAAGTATAAGGGTGTCGATAGAATCCTCCACATGTTTCATCGGTGTAACACCAAGGGTGGGTCCAAAGAGTGGGTTCCCAAATGTGCACAGAATCTCCACGTGTCTAGGGTGCAACAAAAGTGAAATGGAGCAGGCTTGAATCGGCTAAGTATAGAGAGCCGATGGACGACACCACGGGGTCACATCAGTCGAAATTCAATGGTGCAACCCAAAGCTGAGATTCAAATAAGAATTTTCCCTCCATGTTTAAAGAGCTCAAACAAACAAAAGTGTTCATTTAAAATTCTAAGTAGAGGTAGGCTAGCGGAAGGGGCTAAGTGTCATCATGACAAAACTTCAAAAGTAAAATTCACAAGGAATCCCAAATGTGTGTTGAGCCTCCATGTGTCTAGGGTCAAACTTATGGCTCCACCAAGCAAAAGGGACTTACTAAGAACACAAGAAATAGGGTGTGTAAGGAGCCATGTGTGTCATCGGCACAATTTCAAAGGCATGGCTCGAAATGTAGTTCCAAAACCAATGCCATCCCACCACGTGGTTAGAACCCAAAAAGGTGAGGGTGCTCATTGAAAATTTTGAAAGCCTCGCATGAGGCCTCCACATGTCTCGACCATGCAAATTCAAAAGTAAAATTTTGGGGTAGTTTCCAAATGAGCATGAAGCCTCCACGTGTCTCGGTCGTGCACATTATCTCGGTTAATAGGAGGGACTCGGAAAAATACAAAGGAGCCCGCAGAAGCCGCCAAATGTCAATACAATGCAATTTCAAGAGTGAAAGGAAGGAGCCGAATCTTTAAGATGTGTGAGATTTCCATGTGGACCAGTGCATGACAAATTATTTTAAACATTGCATGGCTGCGACCTTGATCTTTAGAAACTATATATTTCAAAGCCCCGTAAAACTCATATTTAGATGGGAAAGGACATTTTAGAAAGATCTTGACATTGGCTTCTCACCGTCTCCATTAATGTTTTGGCTCACCAATTCGAGGGTTGTCAAGTCTCTCTCCTGTGGCCATGATGAAAAATGGGCCTCTTTCTTTCCCAGTAAGGGACAATGATGGGGGCATGGGTCTTGCAGTAAAGCCCATCACTATTACAGGTGGATTTTAATGCTTTCTGAGTGGTTGGAGTAGGTGGAATTCAATGCATCATAGGGGTTGTTGGAGTAGAGTTCAAATTTTACCTCTCTTTCTCTCTCATTCTTCTATATATTGTAAAGGAGGGGCATATTCAAATGGTTGGTCATTGTTTCTCCTCTACCCCCCTCTCTCTTTCTTCTTTAGGGTAGAATGTGGAGTCTAAGCCTCTTCTCATGGCTCTATAATGGAATTTTCTTGCCTCTTTCCCACTAATGATGTACTATGTGAATTTTGGAGTAATAAAATCTATTTTTGATGCATTTGTCCATCCTTTGCTTATTTTATTGTTTCTTCTCGCCCCTCATTGTTATAGGGTATATCATGCATACTCTTATGTTTATTGAAGGTTCTAGGAGCTATACTTAATGGGTCTTGAAGTGGTGTCTATGTGACATTTATCTTTGGTCTAGTGGTGCATCTTGTCCACCCCCTCCTTTGCTCACCTCTCTCTACTTCAGAAGTTTGGATTCATGATCAGCCGCTTACTTTTCTAGTGTATCACCACTTAATGTATGCTTTCTTTTAACTTTTGGTTGTCTCTCTCTCTTCGTGTCCCCTTGGAAAGTTTAGATTAGGATTAGATAGGTTGTGCTTGCACTAGAGAAGCTTGTGGCGGGTAGATTAGAAGTAGGAGCCACCTTCTCTGGATATCCATCTCAAGTCTACAAGTCCCACAAGTTTAGAGATGGTCCAATGTTTTTCAATCACACCGAATGCCCTATCTAAAACTCCAATCATTTGGGGGTGCTATGATTTTTCACTAACAGTATTGTTGTGTGTTTCATTCAAATGAAAATATGTTGATTGAGTGGTTTGGATCCTTATTAAATCTTGGGTTCTTCATTTAAAAGGAGGGTTTGGGTATTAGATTTCAATCACGTAATCCATAGGATTACATGATTGAAATCTCAATATTTTGAGCCCTTTTTGTTTTAATCTATAAGGTCTTTCCTTGATTATTTGAGATATCGTTCTTACTAGAATATTTGGCTTCCTTCTTGTTGGCTGGTGTAAATCTTTATCTCATGTGAAGAATTTTGATTAGTGGTTTGTGCTTGATCCATTCTTGAAATAGAATATTCCTTTCATGATATTGTTAAATGTTAGCTTACTATTGCATTGGGTAGTCTTAACATGCTTAGTTAATTGACTCAAGTTAATACTTGTGTAGATGGATTATGTGAGTAGATAAAAGGAAAGAGTTGTAAAGGTTTCATCGGTTTGATTTATGAAGTTCCTTGTACGAATGTCAAATGTGTTGTAAATCTTGCAATGGTGCTTGTAAAGGAGTTTCGAAGGCCTCTTGCCTTGGATTTTTGGTATTTGTGAAATAAAGTTGTCTTGTCCTTTTGTAGCGAAACTTGTAATTATTTTTGTGAGGAATAAAACTCAATCATCACCTTGTTATGTGTACTTTCTTTATGATATTATTTCATTCATAAAAATGTTGTAGCATGGTTGACCAATTTTGTTACCTTCTTGTTCTCATCCAAATTCAATTGAATCTTTTGACACCTTTGGTTTGTGTGCCATGTTGAATAGAAATGTTATAACCATGTTTAGTTCTCTCGATTCGTAATGGTAGTTTCTTCTTTCGAGTCTTAAAACTTTCTGGTATATAACCCCCAATGGTCTTGGCATCAGTGCAATTCTATGTATATTTTAGTGGGTGGTAATCTTTTTTCTAAAGTTAATAAAAATACAATAAAATGAATACATAGATGAATAAATGAATAAGATAATAATGAAGTTGTGTTTTTATAGGTAAATTTAGGAGTCCTTAATTGGAAAGAAAGGATTTTTCTACCAGTGTAAAATAATCCACCCTCACTAACCTTAAGCTACATATTAAACCTTATCCCATTTGTCGAACCAAATCAAGAAAATGCTAAATGAGGCTGTTACCCAAATCCTGTTGAACTCTTAAGTCTCTTTAAAAGACCAGTTAATAACTAAGGAGATCATGATGATGAAATAACTTGACCTTTTCTCTCTAACCTTTTCCATGGTTCTTTGTAATCTTCTCTTAAGCATGGTTAATTGTTGATCCTTGCACCAGGAGGTTGTATTTCCAAACCTTAATGGTATTCCACTCTAGTTGGATCTTGCGCTTGTCACCTTGTGTAATGAAGGTCTGGATCAAGATTTTGTAGCTTGGGTATGATTAAGCAACCTTGTGAGAGATGGAAGGTGTCCCTTTTGATCAAACAATTTTAGCCATTTTTTCCATCCTTTAGATGAACCTCATTCCGAAAACTTGTTCTCAAGCTAATTAGTCAATAGTATAAAATTAATAAGTTCACCTTTGTAAGAAGAAATGCTCAATTCAAACTTGAATCTTCTAGTTCATAAAGTCAGGTCTTGAAAGACGTTTTTAGCAAAATGCATAACCTTAAAGGATTTTACACCATGGGGTGCACTTAACTGAGACTGTGTATTGTGGTTGGTCTTGTTTCGTGGTGCCTTGTCAAAGAGAAAAGTGAACTATCCTTGATGGGTGTTGGATGTTCTGTGTTCCCTATGTGGTCATAGTTGTGTCAGGTTGTTTGAAGAGTTAGTTGTAACCTTTGTGTCCTCCTGTAATGTCGTTCTATACTTCGAACAAGTAAAAAAAAATTATCCTGTATTTTTCTATGTTGTCTTGTGTGTTTTGAAAGTGGATGTTAAAATAGCTCTCATAGGTTGAAAAACGAGGAGTGACGTTATCTTTTTGACACTTGACCATCCTTCTTTACCCTCTTTTCTTGATAATATATCTATCTTACGCAGAGTTTTAGAGATCACTAAGATAACTCTTACATCCTTCATAATGGGTTCCACTTCCATCACCATACCACCCAAATCCTTATGGGGTTGTTCGAACAAACAAACCTTAATGCATTGTCCTTCATCTCTTTTGAAAATAATGCCATTAATACCATGTTTTCCAATGTTTATTTTTTTATTTAATCTTGTCGACGTTGATTTTTAGCAATAAATATGTGTCCCTAACTCACTCTACCACCAAGAAAAATATTTTCTCGCATGAATTGATATCCTTTTGAACAATATTCATCTACATAATTTTAATCTATATTTCCAATTTCAATATTCAAAAGATTACCAATAATAAATAAATTTAAATTTTATATAAAATAAGGCTATCCTTCTATGTAAATATGGAAAACAATATCTTAAACTCATGGCATAAAAACAATATAGTGCATTAAATAGTATATCTACATATTACAATATAAATGATTTTTGTTAAAATAATTAAAACACAACATTTTTTTTTTGTGAGCTAGAAGGATCGGTGAATACCTAGCTCAGCTCGTAGCTTTGAAATACAAGGCTCTAACATAAGGAAAGTATTACCAATGAAATTCTATGACATTATGCAAATTCCCATCTCTACTTTGATCTAAGTTGTTTTGTATTTGAATTTAAGATCTTCCTACACTTATGTTTATTACAAAACCCTCATGCATGCACCTATGATGTTAAAAACCTAGTTTCATGTGCTAGCACTAATATAGGAATTTGATAAAAAAGTGGTGTGTGGTGGAGTTGAAATGCCCTTAGTGGCCAACCCCTTATTGATCATGAAAAACTGATGCAATACATTTTCCAAATGAGGGCTCAAAACCCATGTACTTATCCTATTGTTCATGCAAAATAAAGACAAATTTTTAGTTCCTCAAAGGCTATTTTAACACGTACCTCATCTCTAATAAAGCAGGGACAACTAGATATACACCATAATACACCCCGCTTTAGTAATGGATAAATCAATGTTAAAGTAGGGTGCTAAAATAAAATCTTGTAGATATGTATTCACTACAGTAAAACATATTGAACTTACCTTTAGTGTGTAGATCCTTGATAGTGTTTGAATTCAATTTGATATGTTGTTTAATTGGTTTTTTTGTTAACCTAGTTTTTTAATATATTTAGTCTTATATAAAGCTTGATCATAATATCTTCTCATGATTGAGTGAATATTATGATATATTTACAAAAAGTTTATAAGTATTTTCTACAAGAGCTTATAAAAATGTACATGATCCTATCACTTCATATTAAGGAGAAAAATGAGGGAGAAATAAGATAAACAAAAAAAAATCTTACCATTTCCCCTTGAAGAGAAATCTTCGAGAGGTAGATAATCATATGATGATTCTATCTAGGCATGGATGATATTGTTTACGGAAGTGAAATGAAATAAGTAAATATATAAAGAATTTTGACATGCCATATAAAAATATTGATATGCAATGAGATCTGTCTTGTACTTCCTGAAGCAACAAAGTGGGAGAATGTAAAGTATTTATAAGCCCTAGGAGGTAATATGATAGTGTATTTAAACTTTGTTTGTATGTGCAAGTCATAATTGATAGATATAATTCTAATTAGTATTTTAAAGAACATAATAAGAGAATATAGTTGTGTACATTCTTCTTATTTAAACTTGTGAGTAAAATTTATTAACTTAAAGGAAAAAAGTTTTGAATGCATAAAAATTGTCTTTCATTGTTGAATGATTGTAAAATACACCCAAAAAAAAAAACCCTATAAGACAAGAGAACATTCCATGCCCATCTAATGAAAAATGGAATTTTATTTCTAAATAATATTGAAATCTAAATCTAAATCTATAATACTAAATTAGAAAGAGAGTACACAATTATTATTTGTAGAACAAACTATACCCTCAAAATGTAGAAAATTCCCCCTTTTCAAGGCATGAGAAAATTAGTATTGTTTTACATCTCTCGACTACAAAAAGGTTGGGGATGGCAGAGAGAGAGACTGGGGATGTAGAAACCCAAGACATATAGGCATATGATTAAAACCAAAAGTATATTAGGATCTTATGGTGTAGTAAATTTAACAAACTAGCAATCATATGTGAAATGTATGATGCAAATGCCGAAGGGGATCTTTTGAAGGAGTTAAATAAGGTAGAGTGCAATAGCCTAGTTTTTTTTTTTTTTTTTTTTTAGTCTAGAGTTATTCCGATGCAAAAAGAATTTGATTTTATTTGAGCATTAGGCGGTCAAACCCAAATTATTTGGGCCTGCAATTTTGTTCTTGGGAATGCACGTTCAACATAAATACGAATGAATGTGAAACTATATAAATCGTTTTTATAAAAATGTTAAAATAATGTCAAAGCACCTTATCTTAGATTTGTAACAAACTTGTAATCATTGAAAATATATAATTTTTATTGTGGGTTGAAATATTGGGAAAAATACAAAATACATACAAAACTATATAGTTGTGTGTGATAGCGCATCAACATCTATCATTGAATCTTCCACAATTCGACGATCTTCCAGTTAGGAATATCGAGTGCAGAAAGATTACTACCCAGTTAAGCTACCCCCACCTAACTGAGAATTTAATTTAGCTGCTCTTTCCAATAGAAAAGTGACATGGAAGTTGTATTGTAAACATTAAACGAATCCATAAAACTACACTCATTGGAGTGTGAATCGAGCAGCACTCATTAAATGTGGTGGGTGCTTACATAGGTCCTTATATGCCTTTTCTATGGTTGATAATGGTCTTGTTTCGTGCAGAATACAAGTGTTTGTAGAGGCTTTATTAGGAGCCTTTAGAGGGACCGATACTTGGGAGAAAACATCGATTTTACATTAAGACAAATTTTAGCTTATAAAATGGATTTAGATAAAAGAAAATTCCAATATGAATATGACTAATGTCTTTAAAATATTTTAACAACCTTCATTATTGGTCCTAGTTGTCTAGTCATGTTAGTCTTATACTCATCAAGTTGTAAATTATTAAAATAAGAAATAGTTAATGGGTTCCATGAAATAAAGAATAATAAGTTAAATTTTAATATCGAGGCGCATATAAATAGTATGTCCAGAATGTACGTTGAGGCCATAGCCCTATGGTAACATATGAATTCCCAACCGTAATGATCGGAATCGCATCGGCCCAAATATTGCAGCTGCAATGCCAAGAACAAAAAAATGTTTTAGTTTTCATCAGTAAATAACACCCACATGAAGAAAAAAAGACACCAATGTTTAGGGTTTAATATATAGTGTATAGGGTACATGTTTTAGTGTTCGGGGTATGTAGTTTAGGTAGAGAAATTGAATATCTCCTCTACAAAGAAATGATCAGATGATCTCATATTTTACATTACAAATACAAATTAATAATAACTAAATTGCTAACGAGTTGTTACAACATTGACCGCATGCCTCATGGTAAAATAATATGGCTTATAGGACTTAGACAACATCTCGAGTCAATCACACTTATAAATCATTTTTGTTTTCTCAATGCAAATAGGATCGTGACAAAAAGACTCCTCTAGCATAAGGGCTTTAAGTTGGGCACATAATAGTCATGTACCATTAGAAGTGGTCCTCTCCCACCAAAGACCGCACACTATATGATGTTGCGGGAATCCCTCTACAAGTCTTAAAGCTTCTTATGAATACACATGTTGGCCATGCTTCATTGAACTAAAAACAAACCCGATTCGGTTTAGATCCAACCAAAACTTACAAAAAAATCTTAATGATATACTTTATATTTCTTAATGACTTAAAATTGTTTATGCGGCTCTACAAATCTTTTCTCGCTTTCTTACTTTACACAAATAAACTTCATATACATGATACTACGAATCCAATTTTAAAAAAGAATAAAAAGTTCATGGTGTAGACTTTCATCCCTAATAGTAAATAAATTGTTATAAGTTGTAACATTAATTTTTAAAAATGGTTAAAATAAACAAATAAAGCGGGCAACATTTTTGGGACAACCTTTTCATTTATTATTAAAAGAATAGTATATACTGCAAGAGGGTCCACCAAGCATCCTATCCAATAAAATGAATTACATAATAAACGCATACGACAAAAATTGACGGAAATGTCCAAAAAAATTTCACTATAAATCAGAATAGTCAAATTAAATATTAGGTGAAAAAAATGTAATTCACAACAAAGATGCCAGTTACACCATGAAAATGAGGTAGGATCCAAGAATAAGGCTTCCCAAAATGCCGCTCGCAGCGAAGATCTTCATTCCTTCGTTCTACAATCACAATAGAAAACCAAATTTGAGATCAAAAAATGGGTTTGATGATGGAGAAAAAAGAAGTTACAGGAAACTGGAAATTACTAGTGAATCGAAATGGGTGCAGTCCGAGGTGAAACCAAATCACCCGAGGACTGTGGAGAAGCCATTGGAGGCGTAGGAGGTCCCAAATGTAGAGGGAGTGGGAGCAGGGGGTGCCTTACTCGACTTCTTTTTTCCCTTTTTGGGCTTCGTTTTTGTTTTGTGGGTGCAGGCGTATGAGCGTTTTACGATGGTGGAGACACCAGAGGAGCGACGCTGGGAGGGAGGGTAAAAGTCAGCGGTGGAGATTCCACCGAAGGCGCAGATACAGGTGGAGTTTCTGCAGTTGGAGCGACTACAGGAGATTTAATAGGCGGAGCTGGAGCTTTTTTCGGTGATGCAACTATAGGGGCCGAGGTGGGAGCTGTAGAAGGAGTAGATGTATTGGTGGCACCAAGGGCAATGCCCACCATAACAGCAGGCATAAAAGATAAACCATAATGATTCTCATATTGGGACCCATGATCATCCCTACATTCACCACAACAAAAATTAAATCAAGATTTTTATCAGAGATACAATTTTTTCACAGTTCATAAGAATGGATGATAATGTTTTTGGAAAAACTGTGGGACGAATCACTCAATCATTAAGACGAGAAAAGAAAAGTTATGGAATGTGATTTGAAATGTCTTAAAAAACTTTGACCTTTATTTCAAAAAAATTGTGTTGCAACATTTAAATCACGTATCTGATCACATTTTATGATGATATCATCAAGGATGTAATCCATTGATTCAAAAACTAAGAGTTTTTAAATCAAATATTTGAATAATACTCTGTAATCTATCATTAAAATGAGAATAGAGTAATCATGAAATGTGATCCAAAATATTGTTTTGAAAACTCTACATAGTTTTTCCAAAAATATTATTATCTAAGATCTCTATCTTCAACAATTTGTTTACGTAGTTATTGTAAGAAAAGAAAATGACAACCATCATAACATTTCTTCTAGGATATACATTATACATATCATTAACAATTTATTCCAATCAAGAAACAAGATCTAGCAATTTGTGAAATGCATCCATGGCCGAACAATGAAACAAATTACACATATATACCTTAGATGTTGCAGCAACACAACAACAAAAAAGAAAACAAAGATTTGAATCACGAAACTACAATGCAAAGCAGATACATTTCTCCCGGTATTCTGTAGCTATGAGCAATGTGGGTTATGCTTATTTCAATAGAAGAAGATATCCGTTACAAGAAACGAGGCATTAGATTCATGGGAATAGGCCAAAAATGGACATTGTCTGTTTGGTAAAAATTAAAGGGAAAACGGTGAAGCGAGTTATGGGTTTTGTTGCGACCATACCATCTCCTCCGCTGCAGATCCCGTGTCGAAGAAACCTCTATTTTTCCCCAAATCACCGTCGCCTACATATGCTTCCCACATTGTTAGTTTTCTCTACATATTACCTTTGAGTGTAGGGTTTCTCCACATTCGGGTGATGGATCGGCGCCTCTGCCTCCTTCGCTGCAAATACTTTGCTTGATAACAACATTATTACAACGAAAAATACCTAACAATGTGAGGCTAGAAAGCACATGCATAGAGACAATTGTCAAAACCACCGCTAATAATTTTTCATTTGAATGCATTCTACTGGCGGTGAATATTTTCATCCCTTAGATTTCAATGAATTTTGACCATATTTTCTCCACGGTTGGATCTCCGAGTGTTGTCGGAACCAACAAGTCTAAGCTCATCGCAAGAATGCCTCCAAAGATAATAATGAAAAGAAAGGAACCACATATGTCCCGAATATGGAATTCCATTATACGCTAGGTATCACCTAATGTGCATTTTCCAATCCAAACCTCTCGTAAATGGATCTACGTTAGTAATTCCAAAACTTCTTGAAATAGAAATGTTTCTAATAAAAATAAAAATATGTAAACGAGGACATGGATGCTAGACAACATTGGGTTATATTTCAAGACAAGAAGAGTTCATCTTCAACACACTATTTCTCAAATATTGACGTGTCGTGAGTTCAATCATCACCAAAGAAGCATTAATTTGACTCAACACAAGAAACATTTGAGTCAACATGATTGAACCAAAAGTAACATTTAATTTGCACAAAGCAAAGCCCCTATATGAAAGAGTTGTGTCCAACTATCCTCCTATAATAGGCATTTATATAAAATCATTGGTATCAAAAAATAGTTTTATAATGCATTCAATGGATAATTTAGCAATTTTTTTGTGGCATTTTGTATTTCTTTGTCAAAATTTTCAAAATTTTAACTCAATGTGATATTTAGATAGATGTGGTTTTGTGTACAGATACCATTTGTTTGTGAGGTGGAATTTTTTTCTTAGAAGAAATATGGTTTCCCAAAGGTCATATGTCAAGGGCCGACTCTGTGCAACTGAAATACAAAGACAAGAAGTAGGGGATTGTGCGGAAAGTCAAGTGCAAAAACACTAATTCATTCAAGAACATGGCTATAGCAGAAGATCCAACTCCTACAAGAATATTTCTAGTTGCTTGTGTAGAAAATCTATAGTCTAACACAATGAACAACATAAAAGAAAATAAACAAATAAATTAACTTGTATAAACAAAAGAATATTCGAACAAACATTGTTGTACGTAATACGCATTAATCAAAGCTTCATCATACTCAAAGCTTCATCTCTTTACAATCAAGCTATGAGTGTAGTTGTGTGTTTTCAATGCACATTCTTACTTTCTTGTGCAGATTTCACACATCTATGTGTGCATACAAAGAAATTACAATTTTTGTTATTTAAATATAATAATTCAACCACTAACAATTCTTCAACTAGAATTCTAAATTTAAACTCATACTTTAAAACAACTACATGATGTGCATGAATTAAAGCAAATTTATTTAAATTAAATCTAATCCTAGAAATAGGATAAAGATGAGTTAACTAAATCAAACTAAAACAAAACAAGATCTATTTTTAATATTCCTAAATATCTATGGTATGAATTACATGCATATTTCCAACACCCCCTTAATTTCAAACTTGTATCCTTCACTCTTTTGGAGCTTTGTTATCTTTTTCAGATCTCGCCATGTGCAGGATCACAAACTCCCAAACAATCTCTCAAATATTCAAACACTTATTTTTCCAAATCCTTTAAAAATGTCTCGCAAATTGATCTTCGGATCTTCAAAAGTCAAGATGAATTTCCTTATTGTTTACCAGCTCCCCAAGAAATTATACCTCGTATCAATATGCTTTATCCTTCTATGAAAAACATGATATTTTGGCAATGCTATGGCTGAGTTGTTGTCACAAAAAATATGTGTAGCTTCCTCTTGTTTCGTTGTAAATCATTAACACTCTTCGCATAAATTTTTTGACATGTTTATCCTATTTCTGCTACATACTCTACTTCTACCAAAGATAACACGAAAATGGGTTGCTTCCTTGATGCCCATGAAACCACTCCTATTCCAAAGTGAAACATATAGCTAGATGTGCTTTTCCGATCATCTATACTTCCATCACTGTCACCATCTGTATACCCAATTAATTTTAACTCATTTGAACTTGAATAAATAATTCCATTATTCCTTGTTCCACGTACATACCTCAAAATTCTTTTTCCAGCTTTCCAACGTGAATCTTTTGGAGATTCCATGAACCTTGATATGAGGCGCACACCATACATGATATCAAGCCTTACGGATGTCAAATACATAAGACTTCCAACCAACTTTTTAAACAATATTAGATCCACAAAGAATATATATACATACATACATACATATTTTGTTTATTTAAATAGCCATGATGACGTATGTTTAAAAAACATATAACAATGGGTATAAGGTAAGGTCGTGGCGTGAGAAACATTGCATGATTTAAATAATAAGAAGGGATGACATTGTTTGATTTGTGTTTTATAAATATTTGCAGGGGGGAGGTGAGAATTCCATCCCCACCCCATACACTATATAGGTTGGGGAGGGGAGGGCGGCCCCTCCCCAAAACCCTTTACATTTACTAACTTTGTTTTACTAGTTTAATTTATAATTTTTTTAATACTTTGTTTTGTTTATTAATATAGTATTTATATATATATATATATATATATATATAGTATATATTTAACACTTATATAATATATATATATATATATATATATATATATATATATATATATATATATTTAGGTATATATATTTATAATTGTAGGTAATATAACAATTTTTATTCAAAACATATATATACTACTTATAATATATATAAATAAATAAATTTACAAGATAAATTCATATAAGTATATGTACTTAAGATTTTATAACACTTATTCATATTCAAATTATAAATTTATATTTTATAGATTTTATAGAAGCATAAAGTCAAGAACAATGGACACACCACTTAAAGATTTTATAAAACCTTTGACTCTCATATTCATAATAAATTAATTACACTTAAAAGTAATAAAATCCTTTCAAATCCAACATAAATTCAAGGAAAATCTACCAACATTAAATACCCCCTTTGGTCACATCTCAAATTATAATAATTAATCAAGATTAATCAACTTAAATGGAGCATATTAACTAACAATAATAAAGGTGAATCACAATACTAAAATAATTCAAATACTCACAAAATAACTAAAACAAAAGGGAAACAACACATTTACCCAATGTCACATTTGAAGCCACCCCCTAATAGGGACCTCCTAAAAATCTAACAACAACAAACAACATACAAATACACAAGTTGCTAGGATGAACTATTTCCAATACACCAAATTCCTTCATTGTGGGTCTCTTATCCCCTTTTTGTTTGTTGTGTTATGATTTCTGCAAAAATTAAAACAATACCTTTCTATCCCCATGGCCATATTAACGATATCAAGACAATAAAACACACATATACATATCAATTCACATCATCAAATATCATAACTAAGCCATCACTAAAATCAAGAAATTTAACCAATTGTTCACAAAACTAACTAAATCGTCTAACAAAATCTATACTCCAAAATCCAATGAGTTAGTACATATATAAAGTAGTAACTCTAGATCATCACTAATTAATCAATTTGCAATAAGATCACAAAACTAACTAAATTGTCTAACAAAATCTATATACCAAAATCCAATGAGTTAGTACATATATAAATTAGTAACTCTAGATCATCATCAAATACTAATATGTCAATCCATGCATGTAATCCATCATATAAGTCGCATCATGTCAAAATTCTAAAAAATCCATACCATCTATCAAATAGGCTAATCAAATATAGTAATGTCGATCTATCAATGTACAAATATCAAATATGATAACAATGTCTATGGCTCCAATCCAAAGTAAGCAAAAATCATACTAAGATCAATGTTGAAGAGGAGTGGAATTTAAATCCCCCTCCCCTTAGAATTGAATTCCTCCTTGAAGTCTTTGAAATAAGTGTGGGAATTTTTCTCTCAAAGGTTTGGCATCCTCCCATGTAGATATTGTTTCATTTTACCAATCCCACCGGATGTAAACATGACTAATCTCTTGGCCTCAAGGCCTAGGGTCCTATACTCTAAAATGTCCATGGGCTCCACCATCACTTGCTCTTGATCCTACACTTGCAAAGCGGTCAAATCTAATACATCGAGAAAGATCTAGAATGTACCTCCCAAGAACAAAAAAATGAAATACATCATGGACATGAGACAAGCTAGGTTCTAATGTTAGATAGTGGGCCAAAGGAGCGATCCACTCAAAGATCTCAAAGTGATCCACAAACCTAGGAGCTAGCATAGAGCCTTTTCTCGTAATCGATAGGGACCCGACTGCTCCCACCTCGAACTATGGTATGTATTCCTATGGTCTACATACTTCTTATTTTGATCCTAAACCTCCTGCAATCTCTATCTAATCATGACAACCTCGGTGCTCCATATCCTATAATAAAGATAGTCCTGTGAGGTACCTCGTCTATAACCTATCCCAACTCAATGGTGTCTTGCAGTCCTTGTCACATAGTTCTGAATGGAGTCATACGAATAGAACTCTATAAGATGTTGTTGAAAGAAAAATTCACCAAGTATAAATATTCCTCCCACCTCAACTTATGCTCCATCACGTACATCGAATCATGTCCTCTAAACTCTAATTCACCAATCGTGTCTATCCATCTATCTCGGTGATAGGATGTAATGAAGTTGATCTTTGTCCCGAGAGCATACTACATGGTAGTCCAAAAGTGAGAGGCGTATAAGAGACACACGGTCATAAATGATCTTCCATAGAATCTCTTGCAGTCTGAAAATATCATCCAAGTATACTTGTGTATTTGAATTGGTTGTAAAGATTGTCTTTACCATAGAAAAATGATCCACTTTTGTCAAACTATCCATCGTGACCAAGATGGAATCATGGTAGTATCTTGATGTAGGTAGCCATACAATGAAATCCATGGAAATGGTGTCCCATTTGTACTCCAAAGTATGGCATGAGAATATAGAAGGTCAACCGGATGATGATGCTTGACCTTAACCTTATGACACTCCAAAAAATGAGACAAAAATGACTTACATCTCTCTGAACCCTCTCTAATGGTACAACTACCTCAAAGTGGTGTTCATCTTCTTCGCCCCTAGATGGGTTAAATAGGGTGTAAAATTTGCCTTAAGAAGGATATCCTGCCTTAATCCTCCATCTCGGGTACATAGACCCGACCTATGCTAAAAATAAGACCATCTACCTCTAATGTAAATCCATCAACTTCCGCTCAAGGGGTCTCTAAGACTCTCAATCTCTTCTTTGACTAAAAGGAAAAATTTGTCATGTGGAAGCTACTACAAGATCCTGGTTCTCAAGTCTTTATCGATTGTTGTAGCCATTACCAAATGTCTTTGATGACTCAAGGAGTCTCTAAAAAATTATCCTTCCCCTTCACATGATCTATCTCCATATCATAATCATAAAGAAGATCAATCCAATGTTGCTATTGAGCATTTATATTAGGCTATGTTAAGAGATGCTAAAAACTCAAGTGATCTATCATGAGGATGAACCTCCTACCTAAAAGGAAATGTCTCCATCATGCCAAAACATGTAAAAATGATACAAACTCAAGTTCATGATTTAGATAATAGAGCTCATTATACTTGATTTTTTGAAATTCAAAGGCTTTTATAGGACCCCTCTTGCATTAATCCACCTCCTAATCCTACCAAATAAGCATATGTGTATAAGAATAAATCTCTATGTGTATCCGATGGTGATATAATATGTGCTATTATAAGGCATTCCTTTAGTATCTTGAAATCCTGGTCACATCTATCCGACCTAACAAACTTATTCCCTTTCCATTGAAGGGAAGTTATGGGATGTGTAATATGAGAGAAATAGTGAACAAACCTCATCTAATAACTTTCCAATCAATTAAACTACAAACCTCGATCCACATTGGTAAGTTTTGGCCAATCCATGATAGCTCGAATCTTAGAGGGATGGACTGTGATATCTTCCCCATAAATAATGTGGCCTAAATAATGAACCACTTGACTTGAAAATTTAAACTTCTTCAGTGGTCTCGTATAACTTCTTCTCTTGAAGAAACTACAAAACTGTCAAAGGTGCTCCTCACACATACATGAGTAGATCAAAATATCATCAAGAAAAATGAGCAAAAAATGGTCTAGAAATGTCTTGAACACCCCATTCATAAAACTCATGAACACCGTAAGGGAATTCATTAGATTGAATGGCACAACTGTGAACTTGTAGTGGCCATATCTCGTACAAAAATCTATCTTGTGGATGTCTACCTCCATAATTCATAGTCGATGGTAACCAAACTTAAGATCGATCTTGGAAATTTTTTTATCTCCTTTCATCTGATCAAATAAATCATCGATGCAAGGAAGTGGGTAACAATTATTGATCAATTACTTTATTCGGATGTATGTAGTCCACACACAAACACATTGATCTATCCTTCTTCTTCACAAAAATTACCAGTGCACCCCAATGAGATAAACTAGGTGTTATCCAAAATTCACCCCAAGGTAATTTTGATAACATGCAAGCAATTATATCTGATTCACTAAAAGTCATGTTTCTAGGGTCCCTCATATTTGTCTAACTCCCTGTCCAAGAGGAAGAGAGTAAGTTCTAGAAAATGCAAAAAAAAAGGGTTGCATGAAGGCAAATAGGTTGATCCAGGAAAAATCGTGAAAATTGGCTAAGTCCCGCTCAAGGTCACCTCTGGGACGTTTGGGGACAAAGCTCGAACCGGCCGAACCGGTGAAATCAGCACAAACAATCCAAACGCAGCGGGGAAAAATGGGACAAAAAGCTTTTCCAAAATGAGAGGTGATCGACTAATCACCGAGAGGGTCGCCTTGGGGACAAGCTCAAGAGTACGCGAACCATCAACTAACTCGAAATGAGTCAAGGCAGCCCAAACAAGTCCGGGACGTACAAAGGCACTTAACCGGCGAACTGCCGAAATAATAACTTTTGTCCCGGACAAAGATGGGACAAAAGCGCGAACCGGCCGAACTCGCGAATTTGTCCTGATGACTCACAAAGCAAATGGGACGCGCGGGCCAAAAGTACGCGAACCGGCTGGATCGGCCGAAATGGGAAATTTCAGCACCAAAACCAAATGGGACAAAGGGACGCGGGACGCGAAAAGCCGAAATGGCCGAAGGCAGAGGAGAAAAGTCAACATTTGACCCGTGGAACTTCAAACGGCCATAACTTTTGACTCCGAGCTCCGATTTTGATAAAATTGGACTTTCTGGATTTCTTAATTTTAATGAGGATAGATATATTTAAATAAAGGAAATGTGTTCGGCTCCAGTCAGTAGATGCTCTTTCCCGTCAAATGACAGAAAACGCCTCAGGCCCAAAAGAGCTGCCCGCACTCAGAAGGCCATAACTTTTGCATTTCTCAACGAAATCGCACAAAATTGGTACCGTTGGAATCGTGGTTCCGAGCCCAATGCACAGCAATCAAGAAATTCCAGATTTGATCAGAAATTGATTGAGTTTTTTAAGGAAACGTGGCCGGGTTCAGAACAGTGTTTTATTTGGTAGCTGGGAGTGCAATTAAGAGGCATGGTCATCATTCTTTCTCTGCTGCAGCACATGGGACAGTATGGGGAGCCTTTTGCAAGTAATGTATACCCATTCCACTCAATTTAATGCCTCTTACAGGTGGTTGAAGGACAGATTTCGGGATTTCCACTTTCTCTTCTCTTCTCCTTCTCATTTTTCTATAAATTGGAGTGTTGGGCTTATTGTAAAGGGGGAGTTTTTGGGTAGCAAAGCTCTGTCAAAATTGCTTTGTGAAGCTAGTGTGTTGCAGGCCCTTGTAGTGGACTCCTTGCATGGTGATCCAGGCCCTTATCTTGTAATAGATTGAACTGTGCATATCATGAAGCAATAAAATATCAGTTTGTGGATATATCTTCCCCTGCTGTGTTTCCTTGCATTCTTCTTGCCCCTTTAATCTTTCTACAAGTATATTGTGTCTATTTATTATGTTCTTGCAGGAATTCATTATTATTGTGTGTGCTTGGAATATTGCTGTGAATGCATTTTGCTGGATTATGGTGAACTGTCATCACCTCTTCTAGTGTGCACTTCGCCTCTGTATTTCACACATTTGGAGATTACTCTCACACCCTCTTTTTCTGGTGTATCACCGCTTTAGTGTAGGCTTTCATTTTATGCATTCTCTCTCTCTGGTCCCTTGGAATTTTAGGTTAGAATAGCTAGTTTCTCCTGCATTAGAGTAGATTGTGGCAGGTAGTTTAGGAGCAAGAACCAGCTTTCTCTGGAGGTCTATCTCAAGTAGGAAGTCCCACAACTTGAGATAGTACCCATGTTATCCAATCACACTTTGGATGCTTAGAGTGATCAAACTAGAAATCATCAACATCCAGAGTGCAAAGATTCGTGATAACACTAGGATGGATTAGGAATTTCTCATAAAGGCCCTCTAACTACAACTTGAGCTAAGATAGCTCAGGGTATTCATCCTATATGCAATGCGTGAGATAGGCTCTACTCCTGAATAAAATCAATATGAAATTCTATCTCACGTAAGGGTGGTAATCCTAGAAACACATTAGGAAAAGCATATAAAAACTTTTCCAAAATGGGGTGATCATCAAGTGAAGGTCCACTTGCCTCATCCTCTGACCTATCACTAACCGTAATAGCATACAACTGACACCCACACCACACACACCACTTAAGCTGCATAACATAAATAGTGTGAATAGAGATGGGTCTCCTAACTTGAACTATCACCGACTAAACTCACAAAGCATATGCACAAGATATAACCTGATGTAATAATCTACTCTACCTCTATGTGTAGATAACCAATCCATGCCCTATATAAATCTATAAGAACCCAATGGAAGGATACAAAGATCTAAGATAGTGTTGAAGGGTCCTAGGTCCTCTCGCACTCCTTAACTAAAGACTCTACCGAGAGCTTGACTCCGAAGCCATCTCAACATCCTAACTAAGGCCCAACCTAACTTCCAACAACCTACATTTCTCTACTAATGATGGTGTAAATAAATAAGAATATCTAGAATCAAACAATATAGATGGGGATACACCAATTTATTGTCTCTATCATTATACCTCCTGATGCTCTTCCTAGTAGTTTTAGGCTGCTACATAAATCCGATAGCTACGTCCCATGTCACTAAATGTAGACTCTCAAATAGGTGCCTTACCTTTTTTATTAGGATTATGTGGGAACTCTTTCACATGGTGCCCAAGTCATTACATCCATAACAATTACCTAGTCCCATCCAATGAGATGAAACTCCAATAGATACTCTAGTGTTCATGTCGTTCTTGATGTTTCTTCCATGGAATAATGTAGTGGTTGCAAAGCTTCCTCGCAATGAGCTCTAGGTGTTCCCTATATCTTTATGGGTCCTCAGAGGAGGCTCTGATACTTCTATCATCTCTCTTGTCAAATCTTTGTGGGGGTACACATGGTGGAAGAGTCAGTTGTTGTTGTTGAGGTGGTTGTTGTGATGGTGTGAAGGAAGATCTGTTGAACCATGTCCACCAAAGTTTGAGGAGATGACACCTTGACCTATTATCCTACATCTACTTTATACATCTCCTCACTCCATCTCTAGCCTCATCTTCCCATTGGTCTCCTCTATGGTGTAGGCCTTCTCGGTGGCCTCAGATAAGGTCTATAGATAATGAATGTGAATGACACCTCCCAAATCCATGTTCAAGCCCCTGATGAACCTATGAATCCTAACCTCCTCTTCATATGTATGTAGTCTACATCTAAAGCAAGTCTCAGAAACGACTCTCATACTGTGGTTATGGATTCTCCACATGTCATGACACTCATTTATCCTCTATTGGATAAATCTCCTTGATATGTATCTAGTCTTGAACCGCTCTCATGTGATCAACCAAGTAACTATCTTTGAGTCTAAGTGGAGCTTCTACTCCTGATTCCTCCACCAAACACTTGCTCCATCCCTGAGAAGATGAATCGTAACACGAGCCTTCATTTTTCTAGTACATGGGCAAAGCTTTGAAGCATCTGCTACTAACCAAGTATATGCCTGAAAAATGTCTTGTATCACCAACATAATGCAATTGGGTGTAGATTTAGGATCTCCTGATATGATTTGCAATCGATGTCTGTCAACCCCTAAGTCTCTCTACATGCTCATCCCTTGGCCTAGGGATCCTAGATTTATCTCTATGTCTTGTAACCATAAATCCATGTCCCATCTATGGTGAATCTTATCTCACCGACTCCATGTGGGGTTCTCCACCCTATGCACCTCACTACCCTGTGGAGGCTGTTGGGCCTCAAGTGATGGCTCTATCCTATCAACAAGGTCTACCCTACCAATCCATCTCAAATAGTTGCATTGACCTCATGTAAGGTCTGTATGTATGTATATAAGTATAACTCCTACTTCCCGATTTGGGGTTTGTATGATATAAACCCTCGTATGTATGCCTCCTATGTACTAACCAAGACATGTTAGTTTATCATCATCTATATTTTGTTTTAGTTTTCTTGTTTTTCTATATTTAAAAATATATATATATATATATATATATATATATATATATATATATATCATGCAATGTTGTGAGATCTAGTTGTAGGTTGTTCTAAGTTATCTATTTTGTGTTTCCAAGTGTTCCCAAGGGTTAATGCATTGAACCCACAAATTTGGTACCAAGTGTAACACCCACATTTTCCCACATAAAACCAATAATTAGTTAGGAAAAATTAAGAAATAATTTTTTTAAAGGGGGTGGTGGTAACGAGACATCCTCTAACTATATTTAATTATTTCATGGTTTAGTAAATTCCTTAATTAAGTTAGCTATTAATTATTAATAATTTCATTCAATCATTTTGGGCTTGAATCCCCTTTTCGGTTCCTATTAATGGTTAATAATTTATCCTTATGAACCATTAGTTAAGATACCCCTATTTACAAAATTTATTTAACTTAGTATTATATTTCTAATGTCATTTATTGGTTTCATACTCTATGGTTAAGGTCTAAACTTACCTCCACTATATAATTAAGTTCAAATGATTTTAATCCCTATTATAGCATTATCTAGTTGTCCATGTATAAAATTAATTTAATTAATTCTTAAAGTCAAGTCCTTTATAAAAGTCACTTAACTAAGGCAATAAAGGTCACACTTTAATCCTAAGATCCCTTTACTAGCCCCATTCACAAATTACACATGTATTTTATTTAAGACATATTCCCACAAAATATCCCCGTAATAATTGTAGGATTGATTCTCAACCCTTATATTGATCCATTTAGAGCCCTTGGATCTTAGGTATTCAATCTAACCCTAATCATCCTTATGAGGAGTTCTTATTCTTTCTTTTACCCTATTTTCTCATTTTCATTTTACAAGTTTCTCAATCTCATGGATGGATATACACATTTTTTTGTTGCTTATTTCATTTGCAACCCTCTCCTAGGGTTTGTTCATATTATTATTTGTTATTGTGTATTTTATTTGCATTTTCCCTATTTGGGTATGGGCATTTTTGCCCCATTTTTAGATCTAGTTTTACATGATGATATATACACAAGTGTGTATTTTAAAACACACACACACACACACAAATTTATTTAAATAGCCACAACCACGTATTTTTGAAAACACATAATAGTGCATATAAGGTAAGGCCACGACTGAGAAAATTACATGGTTTAAATAATAAGATGGGGCCGCATTATTTATTTTATTTTTATAAAGATTTGGGAGGAGGAGAGGGCGCCGACCCCATCTCCAGCCCATATATATATATGGGTCGGGGGTGGGGAAACATCCTCTCCTCCCCCAAACCCCTTTACATTTAAAACCAGCCGTGGCCCAATAAACTTTTGGCCCAAAGATTTATAATATATAAATTTTTTTATAAAGTTTTGTTTATTAATATAGTATATAATATCTATATTATATATATATATATATATATATATATATATATATATATATATATATTATAAGAATTTATTTTAAAATTAAATATAATTATAATATACATATACATATATATATGTGTGTGTGTATTATAATTATAAATAATTTTAAAATAAATTATTATAGTATATTATATATATATATATATATATATATATATATTTTATAACATAGATATTATATAATATATTAATAAATAAAACTTTATAAAAAAATTAATATATTATAAATCTTTAGGCCAAAGTTTATCAGGGGCATGGCTGGTTTTAAAATTAAAATCAGCCATGGCCCAATAAACTTTTGGCCCAAAGATTTATAATATATAATTTTTTTATAAAGTTTTGTTTATATATATATAAAAATTGTAGGTGATATAACAATTTGTATTCAAAATGTATATATAAATGTACAAGATATATTCATATAAGTACATGTACTTAAGATTGTATAATGTTGCTTTACTTTATTTTACACATCAAATTGAGTTTAGTTGTATAGTAAAAATATATGTGCAAGTAGTTATAAATTTGTATTTATTCCTAAATGTGGAAAAGTTAAAAATATTTCTTTGATTTCATACACTAGATATAAAACTATCTTGTTAAAACTTTGTATAGAATTTTTCTATAATTTCAACATTTCAAAATGCTAACTTTTAGAATAAAAAGGGAATAATTCCTTTCTTTCACAATAGAGTAAATGACATCCATTTCAAGCAAACAAGTATATTTTTCAACATAAATTCTCCATTCAATAATGTCATTTCTTTAAATTAGATTTAAAATGCTACCCTTAAGTATAAGTTTAGATTAAGAGAGCTTGATTTTCAGTACAAGGTTATCACATAGATCATACTTCAAATAAATAATGCAAGTCTTAATAATTTCATTTTACAAGACTAACTCATTCAAATATAAGATTACATCCAATACACTCTTGGTAATATATACAAGTTGAAGGAGGTATAATAACAACAAGATACAACTTCACATGCCTCCTTTCCAACATGAGTACTTCTTGAATAACCAATACAATTTAATTTTACAAATTACATTTACAAGAAGATGAATCTTAAAATACAAGTTACAAAATCCCTCCTCATAACTATAGATAACATGGAAATTATTTTACAAAAGTAGGATCTCTCTTATCATCTTCAAAGTGCAACTATGTCTAAAAATTCACTTGAGCTCCACAATATTCTTATATATACAACACAACAACAAAATAGGGTAGTAGGCAATGCTCTTCACCCAACCAATAACCCAATGAGGAGGAGAATCCTCCTTCCTCATTGGCCCTCAATCCCCAACAATAAACCATAAGGGGTATAAGACAACGAACACAATTTTACATGGATTCCATAACAATTTTCAAACAAAATTTATAGACAATAAGAACAATACCGAAATCACAACAAACATACAAGTTTCCCAAGGACAAAGGTTCAATAATCAAGCCAATAGAGAGAAAGGAAACACAAAGATTCACTTATGCCTCCCAAAGTGGTTGAATGCCCATTGGAAATCCTCTAAGAAAGTCCAATCACACACCCACAAAACTCTTATGCCTCCCTCAATAAAAACTCTTATGTCTCTCTCAATAAAAACATACAAGATAAGCACAAATTTCACTTATCTACAAAGGTGGGACACCCCAACCCAAATCCCTCCTAAGATACACAACAATACTCTTATGCCTCCCTCAAAAATATCCCCATTTCATTTTTCTCCTACACAACCTAAAGGCCATTCTATTCCCAAAACCAAAAACATACAACAATCATCCATTACAATCATTTGCACAAAAATATATCAATAAGAATTCATGGGTGAAGTCTCTACCTTTCCATTGTTAGACCAACCAATCACAAGAAAAATCCAAATCATTACACAAGAATTCCAAAAGCAAGCTCCACAAAATTTGAAGGGAAAAAATAAAACATCTAACCCCAAAAACTGCAAAACAACATACATAAACAAGAAAGTGAGAAAAAAGTGGTAATGTGGCTCCATGTAGGATGCCACATCACTTCTCCTCCACCCAAATCACATCGTCAAACACCAAATCCAAATCTTAATAAATTGATGGTTGAGGCAATGACAAGCCACTTACACACACTAACTCTTACCCACACCTTTAAAGGACACAATTAAAAGCTCATATAAGAAAGTGCAATAAATATCACCTTTTTTCTTACAAATCACATAATGGGGTCTATTTTTGACCCCTTAACCCATAAGAGTAGTTGGTAGGTGAAATTAAGAGGTGTGGGACAATCTTAACTTGTCCCACAAGCCTCCAAAATTTCACTTAAGCCCAAATCCTAATTTGACATGCAAGGTTGAGTACACAAAACTTAAAAATAATAAAATCCTTTAAAAACCAACATAAATTCAAGGATAATCTACCAACATTAATTACCCCCTTTGGTCACATCTCAAATTCTAATAACTAATCAAGATTAATAAAATTAAGGGGGAACTTTAACTATCAATAATAAAGGTGAATCAAAATACTAAAATAATTCAAATACTCATAAAATAATTAAAAAATTGAAAAACACATTTACATAAGGTCAAATTTGAGGCCAACCCTCCCAATAAGCACCTCCTAGATATATAGTAATAAATAAGAACATATAAATACACAAGTTTCCAAGGTGACCTAATGCAATGCCCCAAATTCCTTCATGGTTGGTCTCCTATCAACTTTTTGTTTTTGTGTTACATCTCCTTCAAAAATCAAAATAATACCTTTTTGTACATCGTGGCCATATTAACAACATTGAAAAAATAAAACACAAATACACACACATATATCAATTCCCATCATCAAATATCATAACTAAACCAATACTAAAATATAGAAATTTCACCAATTGTTCATAATTTCAAATATTTTGATTTGATGAATTCATCAATTAGCTTTAAGATCATAAGAATAACTAAATTATCTAAAAAAATCAGCACACCAAAATCCAATGAGTTACTACATATATAAAGTAGTAATTCTAGATCATCATCAAATATTGATATGTCAATCCATGCATGTAATCCATCATATAAGTCACATCATGTCAAAATTCTAAAACATCCATACTTGTCTATCAAATAGGCTAATGAAACATAGTAATGTCCATCTATCAGTATATAAAGATCAAATATCATAAAAATTTCTTTTGCTCCAATCCAAAGTAAGAAAAAAACATAGTAATATCAATGTCGAAGATGATTGGGCACTACAATATGCCAAAAATGGGTTGTCTAAAAAGGCCTTAGAAACTCTCAAGTAAATGATAATGATGTGTGGATGTGGTGGGATATGCGCTTTGAATGATGTGGCTCACCATCGAATGTTCCTTCGAAAGGGAAATATGACTAAAAAGTAAATAAATACTTGATCCTTCTTGATCAACTTTTTACATTGATCCACATATTTGGCATGATGGGTTGGCCCTTACAAAGACCGACAACCATTTCGGACCTCGGTAGCTTGTTTTTTTTGTGCTTATTTAGAGCTACTTTCATCGATTTGTTTTTCACTCAGGCATGGTCTCCTTACCTTATATTTTATAATTTTTGTATAATTTGGTTATTCATTTGCAATGTAATCAAAATAATAAACCATTGGTTAAATTTATAATGTAGTCTCTTAATTACAATGTTAGTGTGAAACAATAAAACCCTACCTTGTCATTACATTAACGATTTGTAATTTGACCATTTACAATATTTTCTACCAAAAATGTTTCCGTTACTAGGCCTAGGGTATAAAAAGTAGGTGCTTGTGTCCATTGGTATTAGTAAGAACTAGATGATTCATCAACTAAAAAAATTCGTCTACCTTGCAAGGTTAGAAAATGTAATTTTTAGAGACTTGCAAAACAACATTCTAAGCCCCCTAAAAGAGATGTCAATCACCATACGTGTTCCTTGTCATTAGGAGAATCAAATAAATCATTATATTCACCCCTAATTGACCATTTGTACTCTCTTCATCACTCCTCTAGGAGCCTTGTTACCCTATTTTTCACTTTTAGGAAGTTGTTAAAAGTGAAAAGTTGGGTTTCATATCGACTCACCATTTGGACCTCGAGCAACAAAATGCTTTTCCACCTTCACAAACCTCTATTATTTTTACTAGAAAATTCACTAGAACCTTTTGTTTGGGGAAAAATACTCTTCTAGCTAGTTTGGCCAAGGGATTTTGTAGGCCTTGGGTCGTTGTTTGACTAGGTCAAACTTGACCAATTATGACCGGTGGCTCAAGAAAATCCATCGTTGTTTCTAACCCATTTTCCGGTTTTAGTTATGTTTACTTTGATGAATTCCCCATAAATAGGAGGGCACATAGGAATATTCCTATGGAGATTCCATCCATCGAAAGTCATTTTTTGATGAGGTTTCTTAGCCCTCGAGATAAAATTGGGTGTTGTTACAACTAGCCCAATTATGAAAAGTGGCTCCGAAAACCTAGATATGAACTGAAAACCATTCACTAGGTTAGAATTTCATTAGTTCTTGTAAACTCCTAGTATATAGCAGGACACATAGAAATTTACCCATTGAGCATCGTGACATAGAAGGCATATTTTAAATGTGGTTTCCTAGCTTATGAGCCAAAATGACATGTTTTTGAAATTAATAGAAAACTATAAAATAAGGTCACAAGATCCTACCCAAGACAATAAACTATTGTGAAAACTTATTAAAATATACAAGTAACTATTATCTCTCGAAGTGCACATTGTAGAGAGATGACTATAGTGTTTTAATCTTGCTCTAAATCTCTTTTTCATAGATATAATGGAAACACCTTAGGTTTGTGGGTATACCTATTGTTGATGTGAGTCTTCGGTATCAAGGTCAGCTCCTTCTTGATTCATCCTCAACTAATTTTTGTGTTTAAGGGTAAAAATATGATTGTAAATGAATTGGAAAACTGGGGTCATACACCAATTTTTAAAGAATTTTTCTAATTACATGCACAAATAATTTGAGAATGGATTCTAGATGGAAAACCAATAGTTATAAGTAGAATATTAAAGAAAAAACACTTGACATATTGAGGAAATGATTCACAACAATACCTGTCAAGAAAAACATGCACACTAATATTATGTAGAAATAACTAAATTTGCAACAAGGAAAGATGATTAATCAAGGTATTTGGCATTCACAAGAAAAATAAGGTATACACAACAATACAAATAATTGGAAAGGTAGAAATCAGTTCTCATTCAAGAGAAAACTTGTAAAATCTACTTCAAAGACTCCCGTGTCCAAAAGTCCTCCATGGCCTTCGCAATTGAACACAATATATAGAAATTTTATTCATCCCACCCATCCTAAAGTTAGGCTAAAATTTTACTCACCCATGCATCCTATTTTTATCCTTTATCCTGAATAAATAAAGGAATAAAAAATAAACATGCTAATACAATGAGACATAAAATCCTTGGTACAAAAATACATCGCATTCAAACTGCAGTTGACTGTTCTATTATTAATAAAGTTGGATGAATAATTTGGCTAATAATAAGTTTTCTTGATGAGAAAGTCTTCTAAGCATATGATCTCTCTTCTTGTAGTTCTTGATGTGATACTTTGAATTTGATCCACTTGTAGTGATAATATTAGCACTTTTTAATCCTGCCCCTTGGATGCACATGAAAAAATAAATCCTGTGTGAGAAAAAATAAATCCTTTATTTGCAATACTTGGAAAGATATTCACCCATGCATCCATCTTGATGGGGACCACCTTTGGTTCTTATGTTGACATCTCCATGTATAATTTTCTTTGTCTCTTGTTATCATGTCATACTTTATTTCAAATGTGGGGACCATCATGCCATATCGAGAAACACTTTTCGCTTAATTATTATGTCACATGTACTTAATATTTTTATTTGAAGATACCAAGGTCATTTGATTTGTTTAAGGTAATAAGTACCTTAGTTTGACTTGGTCAGCTGGCATACACTTGATAAAAAATCATATGTTTGAAAATCCCCCCCTTTATTTGCTCATGGTCATAATATATTTTATGACACCCCTTTTGATTTATCATTACCATATGATATGGTTTTCGGGCTTCGAATAGGTGTTTCACCTTTTTGCAATGTCATGAGACCCTTCGATGGTATATTGCTTGTTCACATACAATATATTTTGACCTCCTTTTGAATAATCATGGCACAATGCTATTGCTCGGTTTTTGACTAATCATTAATTGATTATTGTTGTTTGCATTTGATATTTGAAAATCACTAAGCTCTAGAAATTTAATTGGTCAATGGAAATGATTTTTTTAAAAATAATATGGGGTTGGCCCCCTCCTTCCATGATGACTAGACCCTTCTTTTGTTGATGAAGTTGGTAACCTTGAGTTTGCTAGGGTTTTTAATGGCTCGACATGAACCGGCATATTCTAAACTCTAGTTGAGTTATGGGTGATTGTGGTAGAATTTGTGTTGAACCTCCCATATTAATATCCACCGTTGATTGAGGTACTTGTAATGTCTACACCAACGATTCTCTTAGAATCTAAATTTTTATTGATTATGGGCTTAATTGATTATGTAACTTATTCATGACCATTGGATCATGGTACTCGATGGACTGGAACCATTGATCTGTTAACTCTAGTTGATAAGGTGGTTAACATGGGTTTTGAATTACACCATTGATCTTCGTACTTTGATCCCTTGACCATTGATCTTATACTCAGGTTGAGCTGGATTGGCATGAGGTTGAGTTTGAAAGCTCATTGAAGTTGGTGGTTTATGTTGTGAGTCATTGAATTTATATATTTTTTGCATCTAATCCATCGATTTCAACTCATTAGGGGAGTTAGGTAAGCTTGAAAATGTGGTTAATGAAGCAAAAAGGAATTCTGACCTATCATTTGGTCATTTTGCATTGTTGAGCCCATGGGCTGGCAAAGCCCGGCCATTTTTCCACTCGGTTGTTATTCATTCATACTTTCGAGCTTGCTTTTGGCCTTTAATGGAGGTTTTGTTTGTGCATTTGGCTTTCTTTGTCATTTCTTGGTCCTCTCAGCTTCGGTTTGAAGTTTCTTGTCTTTGACTTGGTCGAAGCCATCATGAAAACACCTTTGAGTTCATTTCGAGGATTTTTGTGCTTATCCTGAAGGTGAGATTTATCATTTGTAACTGTATAACTCTTCATTTCCTTTGTTTCTTTGAGCTTTCTTTACTATAACTCAACAATGGTTGAAACCCTTATCATTTTGGTTTTACCTAGCTCTATTTTCACAATGATGAGCTAAAATGAGTTATGGGTGTTTGCAAATGTTGCTCCTTTGTTGAATCTCCAAGGTTTTTGATGTATTCAACTGAAACAAGTAAGTTTTTATGCTCTCCTTTCTGGTAAAACATTATTATCTTTGAATGGCCTTGAAAAATGATCCATTTTCTTAATCTTTACTTGCATTCTCAAGATCTATTTTAATCTTAGATCTATTTTAAATCGGTAGTTTTGAAACCCCTTTTTATTTTTTTCTATTTCAATTCAACTCGGTATTTTCTGGGTTGTTATAGTATTGAAAGATCTATTTTAATCCTTCGAGATCGAAAAGTTTTCTTTAAAGGATCACATGATGATTTCACTGGTAAAAATATTTACTAGTTATGTATCATGGGTATGTCTTTCACTAGTAAAACCTTGCTTTGCATGTGATGAGCTTCACCTAGGGAGCTTCCTAATTTTGCATTATGCTTTGAAAATAATTTCTGAGTTGTGATATTCATTGTTCACTTTGATTTTCTACATATTCTCTATGGTTGCCATTGATAATCTATTAAACTCTATGTTCCTTCCGAACTCGCTAATTTTTTGGCTTCGTTCACCTGGTGGGTGTCTATTGTTTTTGTTCTTTCATGCGTTAAAATCAGTGCCTTGATTGTAATGAGAAAGGAAGAAATGGTTTTTCTATTCCTGTAAGAACAATTCAAGGAATTTCTTTACTTTACAAATGATGCTTGAAAATTTCTCCAGTTATGCTTCTATATCACATTGATTCACTTGAGCTCTGTTATTTCAATTGATCTGTATCTTTTAATTGTTAGTTCACTCAAGAAGAATTTACTTTTATTTTAAACTTGAAAGTAATAGATATTTTGTGCATTCAAAGGACTCTTCCTTTTCACTACGAGCTCCTTATACCTTTGATTCTGTTCATTTGACTGAAAATGGAAACTAAATGCTTCAAAAGGGAAGACAATTGATTCTTGTAACTCTAGATTTGTAACTCTGTTTGAGCATTTTGAGCTCTGCTTCACTATTTTTTGAGCATCTTTTACTCCTGGACATGTTGTGCCATGTTTAACTATTTCAAAGTATGCAAAAATGTACCTTAGAATGCACTATAATCCATGATCTTTCACTATTGTTTGGAGTTAGTTGACATGATTCTTGTAAGTTGTTCTAATTGATTGAAATTGAAACTGAAATTTAATGATGCTTTCTAAAACTGCAACATGCACTTACTGAGGAAAAGTACTTCCTTTCCTATCTTGATTTCTGTATGTAAAAAATGTATTTGTTGTATTTATTCTTCTCGAGCAGCCTTTTCAAACATGCATTATAGAATCTGTTATTCTCTGTTTCATTTTCTAGTCTTGTTATACTGGAAAATCTCTGTTAAATATAATTGCATGAAACAAGAATACCTTTTCTGTAAATGATACTTTGTTGAATTTCATTTGATTTATTATGCATATGTGGCATTTCATATCTCCACTTGGTGATTGTAAACAAGCTTTGTAAATTTTCTTTGTCCTCTGAAGCATTTACAACTGCCACTGTTGTAATTTATATTCAAGATAAATGTGATCAATAGTTATTTGTATAATAAGTTTTTTACCACATGGAAGAACTCTTGAGCTTCTGCTCCTCATTTTGTATTGAAAACTTGTCTTGAAAACTCATTAGCACTGTTGTGAGAATATCTGATTCAACTTTTTATGTACATTATCTTTGTTTAGTTGCATTTTCTATATGTTTTGAGTTCCTCAATAATGTACATATGCATCTTTGTAATCAATTAATGATTACAACTTGATAACATTCATGGATTTTCTTGGAATATGTATAGCCAAAATGTGAATTTATATATCAACCTCCACATACTAATGTTCAAACATTAATGCATCCACCCCATGTAAATTGAAGGTGGCTATGCTCCACTAAATTTTCTCCAATGTATGGTGCATCACACATAAAACATGCATGATGACCATCGTTTGCACCATCGTGTAGGATGAAGTGGTAGGGAAGTCTTCGGGAAGTCAGGGTGGTGTCAGTGCTGGAAATGGTCTTGCACCACCGTAGCTCTTGCGAAATCTAGCACAATCAACTTTGAGCCGATAACATTAACTTCTTTGCTAACTACCATTGAGCTATAAAGGAAGATGCACATAATAATTTTAGTTTCATACTCAACTGATTCAAATATGTTCTTGGTATAGTGTTGGTTCTCTTTACAACCAATATTAACATGATTCAAAAGTTTTGCGAATTGTTAAGCGACTTGAGGGTGTTGTTAAAAGTCCGCATAGGTAAATAATTCAACTATAAATATTTTTGTGGCCCTTCATTCTCCACCATTATTATTGTTTTTATTTTTTTTATAATATTCTAATAATTTTTATTGATATGAGTATTGTTTTAATGTCCAATAAAACTAATTATTTTTTATAAAATTTATATTAGTTAGAAAGTTTAGTCAGTAGTAACATATTCTTAAAAATAGTATCATAATAACAATGGCCTTTTTATTAATATAATAATCAATTGGTTTTATGAATATATTTGTTTATTCCATCTCCCTTTCCATATATAACTTTTTTTTAAAATAAGAAATTTTCAAAAACATCATGACCGATTAAATGGATCGTAGTTCAACGGTGTGTATGATAGTGTAAAAGGTATTGCCTAGCCATCCACCAAAGTACAAATTCCAGGAGATACCAAGTAGTAAGGGATGAGGTCCAGATCGTGCCACAAGTGAATTTGACAAAATGGAACCCCTAAATCCTTTACAATTAAATTTAATTTTTTTGTGCACCTAATCCATGCAAGCTTTGGATTCCATCAACAACAAAAAAAATACCATGACCAACTCATCTTGCTTCTCCCCTAATAAAAATTATTAAAAAACGGCATCAAATCTATATATTCCTAACTCATACTTTTTATTACCATATCCTTTAGGCTAAGACAAGACTCATATCTATAACTACCAACAATCAAGAAAGTCCTTATTAATATTTCGTGTTCATAGCCTTGCCAACCTTTGAATTAATTAAAACACATAGATAATGTATGCATATAAATATTGTATATGTTAGGTTCTTATTGATGCGTATTTTTTGGGTCCTTCATCTATCACTTTATTTTTTGTCTTTTGTCTCTTTCTCTTCTATTTGATTTTTTTTATCATTTCTCCTTGTTATTTTTGAAATCTCACTTTTTGTTTAGCTTGGACACTTGAAAATATTATCAATCAACTTGAAACACGCAAAAACGTATAAAATGACTATTTATCTGCCCATGCACAACTCTTGATGCTATCATAATTTCCAAATATTTTGCACATTCTAACTAGAAAATAAAGATTACCAAATTCATAGCTACATTTATGGTCCTTTGCTTTGATGAGCCCTTCTAACTTGATTTTGATTTCTTCAAGTTTTTTACTTTTTTTGGCTTCTCTACACATTGTGTGTTGACTTGCATGCCAACAAGGTTCTAATTTGAATTGCATTAGTCCATTTAGGACAATCAATCAATCATAGGGAATCATTTACAAGAGTGGTATTGAAATGATAAGAGAAAACATTTAGAGACTCGTTCTACCCACTACTAGTTGTCGCATGCATTAAAAAGATAATGGTTCAGACACTCGTATAGACTAGATTGACTATTGAATTGCATTAAGTACTAATAGTGATTTTGACATATCATTAGAGGCATGATAATGATGGAGGGTTAACACACCCCTCTATTAACATCTTCCATTATAATGGGTTTTGTAAGGAGTTTAGGTTAAATTTGGGTTTCAAGGAAGGAGATCAAATTCCTAGCGATTCACAACATAACCAATGAAACTAAGTGAGAGTTTTACGTATTAGGGCACAAATATTTCATTCATATAGTTGAAATTATCCCTACACATACATTGTTGGTTTCATAGTTTTTTGTCATCTTCACAATTTTGGTCATCACAATTTTCTAGTCCTATTTTTGAAGGTTAATTCACCTTGCTAACTAGACCTATCGTCTACCACTTGTCATTGATAATTGCTTCTAAATTCATGTGAAATCAAGTATTATCCTACAACCCATAATTATATTAATTAGTTTATTTTTAAATATTTTTCTATGGTCTAGATAACCCCTTTATATAATCAAGTCTGATATTATGATTTATATTTGTGTACATCCAATTGTAATATATTGTGGTTAGTTTAATGCATTTATTAGTATAAAACCACTTTTCATGCCTATCATATGATGAATTAAAAATAAATTAAAAATAAAAAAGAAAAAAATCATAATACTATATTCATATGTAAAAAAATATAAAAACAACAGTTATGTTTTGAGTACGTTTGAAATTTAAAATTTAAATAATGGGCTTTCATTAAGATATTTTCTCAATATAATTGATTAAATTTTCACATTAAATTTTCACAACATATATCTTAAAAATTTTATGCTTTGATTTCCACGTGATCTCATTCATTTCAACATGTAAGCCTACATTGAATGTTCAACATAGTTTTCGGTATATCTTGCAATTTGGAGCTCAATGGCATAATAATAATAATAATAAACCTTGTTATATTAGTAGATGCCATCCTTTCTAAGCCCATTATTTACATATCATATACTTATTGTGCATGTTTTATTTTAATAAACAATTCAAGACATTTCTCCATAATGCCAAAATTTAGAACGAAGATTGTATTGTTTAAGGTTTATGCTTGGTTGTTGCATGACAATCAAAATTAGATATTAGCCATATGTTGTTATTATAAACACCATGATAATATGTACACTAAATGTGGTACAATGGCCAACTATTATATTTGTTTACAAAATAAGTCAATAAAATGTAATGGCATAGAGTATACAATAATGGAATTGGGACCTATAGTTGTGTTTTGTGAATATACAACTTGGATATCAAATATTATGGTTTGATATGTTAGTGACTTTAGTAGATGTTGCACATGCATGTGAATTGGTTACAAAATTGAGGGAATTTTTAAGTTGTTGATTTAGGATATCCTGAAATCAATGAAAAATAATTTGTCAAAAACTCATGCACCATATCTATGGTGCCACATTTTTTATGTTTTGATGTTGTATTAGGGTCAATTTTGTCATTGCATTAGATTATACTGACATAATCAAATTGCATTATTTTATCATATAATAGTTCAAGGTTTCTACATAAGAGTGTATACATCTATCAAATTGTGATTGAAAGCATATATTTTAGTATGTTATAGTTACAAGTACCTTTATAGACATATATATTACATGATATGACCTTAAAATTCTTGTTAAATGTCATAAGTTCAACAATACAATCTATATGCCCTCATTTTTTTTCAAAATGTAATTTCTAAATTCCCTCGATTATGTATCCAACACAATGCCATGATATTATGATTACATTTACTTGTATTTGGTGAATAGGAAATTATCTTACCATGATTACTTGATAAGTTTAAAATTATTAGATACTTTTACCTGAGGACGATAGATATTTCATTGATACTTTCAAATTGTGATACTTCTTACTCTCTATAATATGTTAAATTCCATAAGTAATTCATGAAATATGATATCCATCAATGTTATGATCCTTTCTCATTCACAAAACACATGTAAATGTCATAACCCCATCATTAGAGTCCTTGTATCCCAAATTTTCAAACATTTAGTGAATACATGACAAAAATATAATGATTTGTTTATTGGGATAAAAATAAGAAGGACAATAGACACATAAGGGTATGTACATCCATCATAATGTAGTAATATGCATATATTTCTCATGTATTTTGTACTTATAAGTACCATAGATGACATGTACGCAAAATTTTATTGAATTCTTGGACATGTTATAGGATTTTTAGTAACTACCCTAAGACAAACACCCATGTGCATGTAATAGATAAAATCGATAAAATCTTTAAAAAAATATACATATTATTTATTTTGGTAATATTAATACTTCTTTATAATACAAATATTTGACATGATATTAGCATTACATAAGTAACTCTCATTTGCAAAGGTACCTTACCAACTAGCCCTTTATGCCCTTATATAAATAAGAAGGAGGCTAGGGTTAGGGGTTCGAAAGGTAGATTACTTGTGCTAGAGAACAAATATTCTAAAAGATAAAACTATTTTATTAATGGTGGAGGTAAAGTAGTTAGTATATATTTTCCTCTAATAATAGGATATGGGTAACTAGACACCGATTAGTGCCTATCCATATTTGCAATTAATATTAATATTTCAAAAAAATTGGACTTATATATGTTCCTAAAATAACTATAAATGAGACTCAATTATAAATAATTAATTAATATTAGTTGTTGGTATCCAAATTTGTTCTCCCTTTTAAGCCGAGTAAGTAATACAGATTGGACATGGAGCTTAGAGATAGATAGATCATAGTGTGTGTCATTTTGTAGCTGGGAATGATATCTAACTAGCCCTTTGTTACTCATATTTGTGGAGAGATGGATAACACCTTTAAGAGGATTTGACCTATCCTCACTTTTTGTCGTGCCTTTTGACCGGGTGAGAGGACCCTTAGTGTAACCATTGTTTCATGAAGGAGATGGACATATCCTTCTTTTACAAAAATTTTATGAAGAAAACATTGGGAAATTATGGTCAATACTCCATAATTTAACTCTTAAGAGTTATGAATTCTAAAATATGGAGATACCTTCAACATAAGGCTAACATTATCAAGACATTAAGAAATCCAAATTGTTCTACATATTTTAGTAAATAGATTTTGTTCCTTTGTTGATACACAAGGCAAAAAAGGGTAATTCAATGTGGATTCATGGTTTTGAATAATTTTGGTGGGAGATGAAGCAGGATAAAGTTGATTATACTAGATCTTCGAAGGGACTTCACAACAATGAACAACTCAACAACAAAAAGCTTTAGAATAGTTAAGATGTTCCTTCAACCAGAAGGTGTGCTTTAATGGATTCCCAGATCAGCATGCTTTCACATAATCTTTGAGACTCTAACATGAAGGCTCAAATTGAAAGAATCAATTAAACATGAAAGTCTCTTATCAATCATGGCTAAGGTACACACGAAGAATTACTGAGACAATCTTTATCAAAATATGACAGTTAATTGATTTTAAATTTGTTTATGTCATCCAAGATGAAGGCTCTTCTTGAAATGAAGTTTCAAATACCATTAAACTGTCACATGTATGAGATCTTGTGTGATTTCAAAAATATTTCAATGTAAGATTGCAATAGGAATGAATGAAACTATTTGAGACATTACAGAAAAAAACCAGACACAAATTGCTAGAGATTAGACACAAATTAGTTTCAAAATTGCTTAGATTCATCAAAGAAGGGAAAGCTTTCAGAGAAATCTCGGTGCTCATCAATGGCTATACATCTCCAACCAACTTGACATGATGGAAAATCTAACACAGAAGAAAATAAAAGTTATCTTGGCTTGGTCTCTCAAGAAGATGGCTTTCTCCAATTTTCTCTAAGAATTCAACCTCTAACCTCTTACAAGAGTATTCTCATTGCATTTATACATTTTTCTCACTCAATTTCCCCCCCAAAAGAGAATAATATTCAAGGGACCTTTTCTTATTACCAATTTGTTTTGACAACCATGTCAACAAATTCGAGATAAGAAAGCTACCAAGTGGATCAATTGTGGTGATCATGTTTCTTGGGCCCCCGACTAATGACTAGGATGCTATGTCACAAATTTTTGGCAATCCTTCTAATCATTCTGATTGTCATGTGAGAAATCCCCTTTTTAATCATTCTCTAAAGACAACTTTGCATAGTTGGATATGACGAGGTAATCCTTTTTTTAAGAAAGTAAATATCTCGAGGCAACACATTTTTCATCTTTTGTGCCTACACTTTCATCATTTCACCCTTTTCCCTTTCTTTCCTCTGAAATTCTACCCCACACCCATCTCCTCTGGTAATTCCCATTTTGCAAGTCCCTAAGCAATCCCAACTTCAAAATATCGACCTTAACGATCCATAGAATCACAAATAAAGTTTTTAATCCATCAAATGGCACTTTATAGATAGAGATGACAAGGAATTTCATAAAATAACAATGAAAAATAGTGTGTATTTGTGTCTCTAGGAGTCTTGGAGAAAAAATGGTAGAAAAAGATGCAATATACAACAAGCGTTGATTGTACCCCTTTTCCACTTTATATCATAGTCGTCCACGTGTTTCCTTGGCACAAATGCATAGGAGAAACATAGAGGCAAGTTCTAAACAAATGCGAGGCCTTTCACGTGTCTTAGTCTACCATTGTTTGTCAAAAATTTGAAGGATCAGGATGAAGTAGAAGGCGCCATGTGTCAGGGTCCAGATAACGTTTTTTCTTTGGCCATTGAAAAGTCCAAGCGAGAGGCGAGTGAGCAAAACTACTCTCAGTAAGCCTCTAGGGATTGTGTCAAGGGATAAATAATGTTGCATCGCCTCGCTTGACATGCTTCTTAATTTTCAAAAGATAAATATTTTAGAGCCCGATGATCTGTTGACAACTTAAATTTTGCTAAAAAAAATGATAGCTTAGGCCGAGTTCAAAATAAAAGTAGAATATGTGTATGCCATGGCATAACTTTGAAATGTCCTCCATGTAACATCCCTTTTTCAAAATAAAACTTAGGGCCGAGTCCCCAAACATGCGAACATCCAAAGACGTGTCCCTACATGTGTCCTGGGCCTTTCAAAATTTCTTTGAAAAGTTTAAGTACAAATTTGAGTGCAGAAGCCTCCACATTTCTCCCTTTCATAATTTTTAAGGTGGGACCCTTAGGTGGATCCTCAAATCAGCGCTAGCTCTTCACATGTGCATGGTCTACTAAAACTATACAAGCCTCATGAAATTTTTTTCTAATTCTTGGCAAGGTGGTGGAAACCTCCATGTGTCTCCTTGACCTCTAAAGCCAAACCAAAAGGTGAATTTTAAATTGAGCTTCGTTCCTCCATGTGGAAAAGTTTTGGGTTGAAGTGAGCCTTAGAGTTTTTAAAGTGCCTGCTAGAGCCACGTCCAACCAGAAAGGGCCATGTTTCAATTGATCCTGAGAAGTAAATTTGGTAGGAAAAATACACCCATATACCAAATTCTTCAATGAAAACTTTGACCGTAAATCGTAAAATGCGGAAAAATTACTATTTGAGCCTAGAAATGAGTTTTTCTTCAAGGATAGAGAAATTGGAAATGTTATAAGGCTCAAATATGATCCTCTAATCTACATCCAATCACTTTTCAACTAGTATTTTGGGACACAAATGACAAGGATGATAAAAGTGGCTTCACATGTGGAAAATAGAAGGAAAGGAAAAACCCAAGTTTTAAACTCTTTCAAATATGGATAGAGGAATGAAAAAAAAATTCTGGAATTTTAAGTGATCCTCAACAAAGGAAGGGACTGATCATGGCAACCAAAATGAGGAGAAAGTCTTCAAACATCAATATGGGAGATAGAAAACATGAAAGAGGTCACAGCGATTGACTTTAAGTGACAAACAAAGGCGAGACTAATTTGAGCACCAACATCGGCTCCGACTCGGGGATGGGCACTCCTATGAGGTCCACAATAACAAATAGAAAACCAAGTGCTAGAAATAGACCATTGGGCAACATAGTCAAAGAATAAGCTTATAGACCGAGAAACTATAACCATCCTCCAAAAATGAACCGAGAAACCAACAAAACTAGGTTACCAAGGACCCGAACAAACAACAAAACACAAAAGCAAAACGAAAAAAATAACTATACACTATACAATGGAGTATAGCTTGATTCTCCAATTGAGAAATCAATCAAGGAAGTATTTCAAATGCCTGCCATTAACATGCAATTCAAGTAGTTTCCCGTCTAAGTCTTTTAAGAAGAATCTATTTTCATCAATTTTAATATCAATTAAATAAGGGCCCATCTACAATGCATCAAATTTACCATGCTTGACCTTATCCTCATTCCCGATATCCCATAATAGCACAAGATCCCCAATGCTTTGAAAGCTCTTAGAGTTACCTTTTTGTCAAATAACTTCTTCAACTTTTCCTGAACTTCACATGCCTCGATCGATGCCCATCTTTCTTCATTCAAATCAATAATCTGATTGATTCAAGCATTATATGGACCAACTTCTTGATCTTCAATTTGTTGAACAAACTTAAGTGAATAAAATTGCAAATGAAGGGGTAGCAAAGCTTGAGTTCCATATACCAACTCAAATGGGCTTTTACCAAAAATAGCTCTTTTAACGGTGATTCTATCAAAAGCCCAACCAAAAAAATTTTAGGTGCTCGCCCCACTTCCTTTTGTTCAGCTCGAAGGTTCTTCTAATGATCTTCAACAAGTTTTTATTGCTGGACTCAAATTTTCCATTTCCTTAGGGATTGTAGTTAGAAGCATATGTCAAATTGATTCCATAATCTTTGCATATTGCCACCAGAGGTTTGGCTTTGAAACTCATGGCATTATAAGCAACAATTTTATTTGGCACTCCAAATATGCATATGATTTGGTTCAGCATGAAGTCCATGATAATTTGGTGTGTTACCTTCTTGGTGGGGATTGCTTCCACCCACTTAGTGAAATAATCAGTGGCTACAAGAATCCATTTATGACCAGCACTGGAAGGATCAGAAATTTCCTAATGAAATCCATTCCCCATTGTCTAAATGGGGCTTCAACTGACACATGATGCAAAGGAAGGGAGCTTGAATCTTTCATTCTTCCAAAAATGTTGGAAACTTTCACATTTCCTAACCAATAGAGTTGTATCTTTGAAGAGAGTTGGCCACAATAACCAACCCTCAAGATTTTATGTGATGCAACTCTTCTAGAAAAATTCCCTCACAAACTCCTCCATGGAGATAAGAAATTAACTTGGGGCTTCATCCTCGTAATGCATCTTAAGAGCACTCCTCTGGGTTCTTCTAAGCTAACCCAAAATAAGTAATGACATATTTATGAGAGGCTAAGTTAAGATCTCTTTTCTAATTTTTACTCAAATATTCAGGGTAGCATAGGATGTCTAAGATAAAAGATACTATTCTTGTACCATTAAGAGCCTAGAAACTTTTCAATGACATACACCCTTTCTCCTTCTACTACTTCATTCACCTCAATAGTTTGCAAGTTTCTCTCAGCCATAATCTTAGCTAGGCCCAAACCTCTTACCAATTTCGTGATTTGGATATCCATGTCATATTCCTACAACTTGTTCATCCATCTACATCTTTTTTGCTTGAGACCTCCATCTCGATAATATTTCTTTCAAGCATGGTGTGGGGAACATAAGCAACAAATTTAGAGCTCAAGATGTAAGGTCTCAAAACCTTTTTTTTCTTTCACCAAGGAAAATGTTTACTTCTCCATGATGGTGTATTTTAATTCAGCTCCTTGCAATGCCTTACTAAAAAGGCAATTGGTCTCTCAACACCTTCATCATCCTTCACCATTAAGTAACAAAACAGATAATGGTGTTTTTTTGAAATCAAAAGAAAACAATTGAAAAGGCTTCTTGTAATTTGGAGATTCCAAAGCATGGGGGCATGCTTTAGTGCTTCCTTTATCCCATTGAAAGCCTGAATGGAAGCTTCTTCCCATTTATAACTTGGTCCTTTTTAGCATACTAGTAATGAGGATGGTCAGGTCAACAAAGTTAGACATAAATCTTCTAATAAAGTTTATTTATCCAAGAAGGATTGATCTCCTTCTTAGTTCTTGGGATTGGAACCTTCTTGCTGATGGCTTCCACTCTCTCGAGAATTAGTCATGACCCCTTCTTTTGATACAATGATACGACCAAGAAAATTTTCCTTTTGTACTCCAAAATGACACTTCTTGGGATTTAATGATATGCCATACTCTCTACACCTTATCGGTGTTTTCTCCAAGTATTGCAAGTGGTCATTTATTTTTACGGAAAACATAGTTACATCATCTTGGTAAATAGTAATGAAATCATTGATATAACCAAAGAAAAAAGCCATATCCATTTCTCTCTGGAAAGTTTCTCTAGCATTCATTAAGCCAAAAGGCATCCTAACATAGACATAAGTTACGAAAGCATTGGTAAAGGAAGTCTTTATTACTTCTAAATTCCTCCTTCACAAAAACTTGATTATAGCCATATAAACCATCTAGAGTAGATAATAATTCATAACCAATTACTAATTGTAGCATATTCTCCATGTTTGGTAGAGGTAATTATCTTTCAATTATGCTTTATTCAGATCTCGAAGTCTACGCATGGCTTTATATCACCATTCTTTTTCCTGACATGCACTAGGTTTGCAACCCAAGATGAGTACCTTATGGGTTGAATGATCCCTCCATCCCTCAACTTCTTCATTTCTTCTTGCATATTCAAAGAAAGGAGTGGATTGATGGGCCTTTATTTTTTCCCGAAAGGCTTGGCATTAGATTCAAGAGGAATCTCATATTGGAACAAATATTCTCTTTATGTATTCAACGTAAAGTAAGACCAAGCTAGGTAGTCTTGATATTTCTTTAGCAATTGAATGTTGGACTACTTCTTTTCCTTGCTTGATATTGCTTCCTAACTAGATTTTATGTGGTTTTTCCTTTGTACCTAGGTCATGCTCTTCCACATCTCTTGAAACCAACATACTCCTTTTAATAATGTAATCACAATTATTAAAGTTTGAATCAAGTGCCACCAAACCTCTGGGAATCATGTTTGTCTTTAGTAGGATGATGTCCTTGCCAGATAATGTTTCCTTTCCTTCAACAACACACACCATTGGTTCCCAATCTATATTTTGGTCAAAAAACTCACCTTGGTTTTGTAGAAATTATTTCACCTAGGAATCATCATCAAACACTTGTAAATTTTTAACGTTATCAAGACGGATGGCCTTGTTATTATTTCAACATCATACTCACAAAATGGAGATATTGTATAATTCCCCAATCTGGATCCTAGAACTACTAAATTGTCTACAACATCATTAAACTTTCTATCATGGTGCACAATATTAAAATAATCAAACATTTTAATCAAATCCCATCGCATGCTTGTATTGTTTCATTATCTAATTTTTAGTAGCATATAGTTTTCTAGTTTTATTGATAATCGATTCGAATCCCTTTTGACAATGAATTCCCTTATACGATATTTCCTTGCAATTATCAAGCCTAATAACAATGCTTCATATTCAGCAATGTTTTTAGTGCATTCAAAGTTGAGTTTGAAAGAAAATACAAACTCTTCTTGTCTTGGAGAAATTAGAACAATGCCAACACCATTTCCAAACTTAGAACAACCTCCATCGAATAATAAGATGCAAGGTAAACCTACTTGTTCAATAAATTTACAATGATAAATCTTATGCTCTTTACCATCATAAAACCCAATAAAGTTATCAACATCTACATCTACATACAACACTTCATAAGAAGCATTATTAGGATCTTGAATGAGATTCAACATCTTCTTCTCTCTATACAACTTTACAAGGCCGTCTTCAATTGGAATGGTGGAAAAAGACATATCCATATGAACACTTCCACCAACACTCGTAGCCCACTTTCTTGATAACATCATGCCCCATTTGGTAGGGCAATCAACAATAACAACATCAAGTTTCAAGTCCTTACCCGAATAAGCTGCAAGTTGTACCACCAAACCTTTTACACATCCTACAATAGGTACCTATCTAGAATCCATTGCAGTACACTTGCAATAAGCTATTTTCACTTTAATGTTTAATTCATTCATGATTTCTAGAGGCATAACATGACAGGATGCTCTAGAATCAAACATATAATTATGGAGCGATCTGTCTTTAAATAGTCATTGTTGTAAAAAAGGATCAACATTTAACTGAGACTAAACTAAATATGTCCCCAAGTAAACTTCAGGTGGTTCACCTATCTCCTCTAATGCTGGTGTTTTTTCTAGGTTTGCAATGGTTAAAGGAGGAGTATTTACATTATTTATATTTGTGCCTTGGGCACTCCTATCTTCCTCATATCTCAAATACTCAAAATCCCTTTTCTTGTGATCGAATGCGAAGAAGTTCAACAATTGGGAAAAAATCTTAATCGACTCAAGACTTGGGAAATGTCATATGGAATGTATTTGGGAAAAGTAGCATTTGGAAAAATATTGACAAAATCATCAAGATGGCACAAATTTTTCACATTTTGGGCATGGGTGGGAACACCAATTCTACTTGAGACAACAAGGCTTTTTCTAGATGCATCTTTCTTTGGAGCCTCTTTTGGGACATTGGTTAGAACTGGGGTCTTTGGTTTGGCTTGAGGCCCTGCCCCTTTGACAACTTTACTTCTTGTGTTATACTATTTTTCTTGGGCAACAACAACATTCATTAATAGTTGTCCATCCTCTTCGATGGGATTCCTTATTCATACTTCTTAATCATTAGAGATCTTAGGTACTCAAAATCATTATTAGGAAGTTCAAATTCTTGTACCATATCTATTTCTAAAGCATGAAAGGGAGGAAGAAGAGGTACCCAGTGAATGCGAGTCCCAAACACTAGCAACAGCTTCTTGCACTTATTACCTCGGTTGAATTTTCTCCTTGTTGTGAGCTTGTAGAGCGTCCCCATTCATGCATCATCATCAATGTTATTATCATCATCAGCTTCTTCAGCTTGATGATCTATTTCACATGGCAGGTGGGGTAAGAAGAATTTGTCACACAAATCCATTTAATTTATCTCTTCAACATCAATAACTCGGAATTTAGAGGATTAGACACTACTCCTTTTTACCTAGCTTGGGGTTTTCTAGTTCCCATGGTTCCTTTACCTATGTCATCGGACCTCTAATCATTTTCGGGATGATTTGCAAGTCTGTCTTGTCCTCGTTGCCTATGCCGACCACGAGAACCTTGTCCAATTCCTTTCTACCCTTGGCCATCTTGTAAGAGATTTCTTTGATAGCCCCTACCAAATTCCTTACAACTTCCTTAATATCCACATCCTTACTTGATTGAGGCTTCTAAGGGTTGATCGGTTTAACACCCTCCCTCTTAGGAGGTTTTCTAACTACTTTAATGTTGTTCTCGATTTTCGAGCCATGGTAAAGGCCTCGCTCAAAGTCCCGGCTTCTTATCCCTTAAATAATAAGCAATCTTCTTTTCAAATGCATCTGAATACTTTATTAGACATGATTCATCACATGGCCTCAAATTAATAGGCAATATTCTCAATGTCTTGTTAAATCTAGTATTGAAATCATGCACTTTGATTCATTAGGATTATTTTTATATTTTAAAACTCTAATAAAACAAACCTAGGGTTTGTTTTATCACCATACTTCATTCTAATAGAATTCTTCATCTTTGTCCAGTGAGTCAATGAAATTATCTGGTAGAGATTTATACCAATCAGTAGCATCTTCTTCTAGAGTATAAATAAATAATTTAATGTATACATCCTCAAAATATATTTCAATGTCCTCCATCATATTGACAAAGAGCTTCAAATGTTGATCACCGGTGATTGTATTATTTCTCTAAAACTTAGGCATCTATTTCTTACATCTTGTGGCATAACATTTGGATAGCCAACCATACCTCTAAAACTAATGGGACCAAAAGTATTAACAACAAATGGAGTTTTGGGTGGAGGTTGAGCTATATTGTTTTGAGGAGGTGATCTTACGGGAGAAACAAAATGATGAGGAGTGAGGGTCTTTGTGGTATAGGGATAAATTTTTTTAGAATGACTGACCTCAAAGCTCTATTTCTTGGAAAAATCTATTAAGTTTGGAAAATTCAAGGATAGAATGAATGCAAATATTTCAAATACAAAAGAAGGACCCTCTCCTGATTGAGAATTCAGTTCAACAAAGAGACTACCTAATTCAAAAGTACTTGAGGAAGTACTTCAATCTTCAATCATAGGCTAATCAATTTCACCAATGAAGATATCTTTTCTTGATGCTTTATCTCCAACAACCTTCCAAATTCTTCTTCCTTCTAAATTAGACTTCCCCAACTCTGAAACAAAACTTCTACTAGGGTCCTTGGTGAAGATAGACCTTCTTCCTTCCAGCTTTGCAGATATTAGTGACAAATATTACATGATATATGTTAATACATTGGTATTTAAAAGAATTTAAACAACAAAGAGATGCCATAAGGATTTTCACCTTAGTTTGTGAAAATGCACTATGAAAGACCTATCAATTTTTTTAAATACCGTTCATGCAAGACTTACAAGATCTATACTTGTTTTACCCAAATTTATAAATGATGATACAAAATTTAGTGCAATAACTGTATAAGCTCAAAATATTACACTCGAACTCACAACTTTGAACAATTCTTACAGATCTGAACATATAATGATGTTTCAGCAATGTATTTATAGTTAAAAATATGTAAAAAGCATTACCAAGATATGTACGTGTACACCTTTGTTCAAATACTTCAAAGAGTCCGTGACAGGTGTTAACAAGAGTATTGGTATCCAAATTTGTTCTCCCTTTCAAGACAAAGCAAACAACACAAATATTGGTATCCATATTTTAGAGACAAATAGATCATAGTGTGTGTCGTTTTGTAGCCAGGGATGAGATCTAACTGGCCCTTTGTTACTCAAATTTGTGTAGAGATGGATAGCACCTTTAAGAAGATTTGACTTGTTCTCACTACTTTAGGCAGTGCCTTTCGACCAGGGTCAGAGCAACCTTAGTGTAACCTTTGTTTGATGAAGGAGATGGAGATATCCTTCTTTTAGAAAAATTTTATGAAGAAAACCTTGGGAAAATATGGTCAATACTCCATAATTTAACTCTTAAGAGTTGTGACTTCTAAAATATGGAGATACTTTCAACACAAGGCTAAAGTTCTGAGGACATTAAGATATACTAATTCTTCTACATATTTTAGTAAATAGATTTTGTTCCTTTGTTGATAAAAAGGGAAAACAAGGGTAATTCAAGGTGAATTCATGGTTTTTGAATAATTTTGGTTGGAGATGAAGCGGATAAAGTTGATTATACCAAATCTTTGAAGGGACTTCATAACAATGAAAACTCAACAACAAAAAGCTTTAGAATAGTTAAGATGTTCCTTCAACAAGGTGTGCTTCAATGGAGGCCCATATCAGCACATTTTAACATAATATTTGAGACTCTAATATGAAGGATTGAATTTAAAGAGTCAATTAAACACCAAAGTATCTTATCAATCACACCTAAGCTACATCCAAAGACTTATAAAATTATTTATCAAAAATGATAGTGAATTGATTTTAATTTTTTCATCTCATCCAAGATGAAGGATCTTCTTGAAAAGAAATTACAAATACCATTAAACTTTCATAGGGATGAGATCTGTGTGATTTCACAAACATTTCAATGTAAGATTTCAATAGGAACAAAAGAAACTATTTGCAGACATCCTGAAATAAAGAAGACACAAATTACTAGAGATTGGACACAAATTAGTTTCAAAATTGCTTACATTCATCAACGGGAAAGCTTCCAGAGCAATATCGGTGCTCCTCAATTTCTATACATCTGCAACCAACTTGACATGATAGAAAATATAACACAAAAGAAAATAACAGGTTATCTCGGCTTGGTCTCTTAGGAAGACGACTTTATCAAATTTTCTCTTAAGAATTCAACCTCCAACCTTTTAGAAGAGTATTATCATTCCATATATACATTTTTCTTGCTCAATTTTCCCCCAAAAAGAGAAGAATATTTAAGGGCCCTTTTAAGTTACCAAATTTTTAAAGACAACTACATTTAACAAATTCAAATCCAAAAGCTTCCAGGTGGACCAATTGTGAACTAATCACGTTTCTTGGGCCCTCGACTAATGAATAGGATGCCATGCCACAATTTTTGGCAATCCTTCTAATCATTCTAATTCTGTCATGCGAGAAATCCCCTTTTTAATCATTCTTTGAAGACTCTGCACAACTAGATATGACAGGTAATCCTTTTTTCTCTCGAGGCAACACCTTTTTCATATTTTACACCTACACTTTCATCATTTCATCCTTTTTCCCTCTCTTTCCTCTGTAATTCTGCCCCACATCCATCTCCTCTGGTAATTCCCATTTTTACAAGTTCCTGAGTAATTTCAACTTCAAAATATCAACCTTAACGATCCTTGGACTCATGCAAATAAAGTTCTAAATCCATCAAATGGCACTTGATAGATAGAGATGACAACAAATTTCATCTAAGAATGATGAAAAACAATGTGTATTCATGTCTCCATGAGTATTGGATAAAAAATGGCAGAAAACAAATGCAATACACAACAAATGTTGATTCTACCCCTTTTCAACTTTATATCATAGTCCTCTATGTGTTTCTTTGGCCCAAATGCAAAGGATAAACATAGAGGTAAGTCCTAAACAAACATGGGCCTTCCATGTGTCTCGAGTTGATAGATTTTGTGAAAAACGTTGAAGGCTCAAATTGGAGGCACCATGTGTCTAGGGTTCGAGACATTTTCTTTGGCCATTGAAAAGTCAAATCAAAGGGCAAAGTGAGTAGAAATCCTCTAAGTGTCCTCATGGAACTTCTTCAAAATATAACTTAGGGGCTGGTACCCAAACATGCGCGGTCCCTCCACGTGTCCTAGGCCTTTCAAAATTACTTTGAAAATTTTAAGTACAAAGCAGAGCCGGTGAAAGCCTCCACATGTCTCCATGTCACAATTGTTAAGGTGGGACCCTGAGGCGGATCCTCAAATGATCGTCTGCCCTCCATTTGTGCATGGTCTGCCAAAACTATACCGGACTCATGAAAAATTTGTCTAAGTCTTGGCAAGTAGCGAAAACCTCCACGTATCTCCCCAGCGTAACTCAAAGCCAAACCAAAAGGTGAATTTTCAAATGAGCGTCGTTCCTCCATGTGGACAAGTTTTGGGTTTAAGCGAGCCTTAGAGTTTTTAAAGTGCCCCACCAGCCACATCCAACTAGAAAGGGCCATGTTTCCATTGATGCTTTGAGAAGTAAATTTGACCAGAAAAATACACCCATCAAATCGTAAAATGTAGGAAAATCACCATTTGATCCCGAAATGAATATTTCTTCAAGGATAGAGAATTTGGAAATGTTATAAGGCTCAAATATGATCCTCTAGCTACATCTAATCACGTTTCCACATGTATTTTGGGACACAAATGACGGGGACAACAAAACGTGGTAGTGGAAAATGGAAGGAAAGGAAAAACCCAAGTTTTATGCCCATGTTAGAGACTCTTTCATATGGATAGAGGAATGAAAAAAAATTCATGACTTTTAAGTGATCCTCGACCAATGAAGGGACTAATCATGGTAACCAAATGAAGGATAGACTCTTCAAGCATCAATACAGGGAGATAGAAAACATGACAGAGGCCGCAAAATGAGGGCTTTTAATGACAAACGGCGAGACCAATTTGAGCACCAACATTAGTTAAAAGCATAAACTAAAAATTAATGGGTCCAACTTTAAAATTAAATATTATATATATCGAGACGTAATTAATGATTCACATCTCTTTAAGATAATCACAATTGTGAGTTGTATTCTACCATTTTAGCCCGAATAATTCTAATCTTATTGAAATTCTCGGTTTAAACTATACAAAAATGCATGATTATTAAAATACACTAACATCACCCTTGGAGATGTAGTTGGTAAATTAAAATATAGAGGAATCACAAATCTACTACCCCTTAAAGACACCCTCCTTTGATTCCAAGAGTATATACAGCTAAATCAATTATGTCTCAAGCAAGGGATTTATGAAGATGTCTACAAATCTAAACACCAAAGTATGGACCTATGGAATTTAGTACTTTAATCCTTGGAATTTATCTAATACCATAAGATTAGTGTGCACTAAAATGAATTGTCCCTATAGAATCTTTCTTAATTTGTAGTCCCAACCACTAGGTCACACTTGTTACTCATCGCTAACTAGTAAAAGTCCTACTTATAGAAGATATAACACATCTTCAAACATTTGGATACCAATTCCTATTGACATATTGTAATTTTCTCTTCATATGATAAACTAGGGTATGCCATATTAATATATTTAGGTGACTTTGTCTTAAGCCAACAACTTTCTCCTCAAAATATTTCATGGTCAGTTTCTCAAATTCACAAATTACCCTCATTGACTTAAGGTTAGTTGAGAAGGAAATCCTTTCACAACATTCAAATATAAAATCACATTCACACAACTCATTCAAAAGGAATCTAATACTACATATTTAGGGACTTCCTAGAAATTATAAGAAAGCACCCAATTACTAAATTACTCTCTCAACAACTTTAACTAGCTCTAACCCTATAAACATCCTAGATGGCTTTAGTAAGAAATTTGAAAAAACTACATGACACTAAAGATTATTCCATGTGCTAGAAGTCGTGTTGGGGTCTTCATTTCAAAACACAATTGATATGCACATCTTTAACACATTATCAAGTGGGAACTATGAGAATTTAATGACTCTTCAAATTATTACTTTGCATGGATGTTGCATGAGTAACTCATCCCAATAAGAATAATACCTAAATTTATGTATTAAAGTGAAGAAGAAGAATAATAAGGATCCCTATTATGTTACATAAATATTATCACATAATTTACATCATATAAAGTGAAGTTATAAACATATTTGAATATAATGCTAGAGGTGAGATCCAGCCAAAATCTATAGAGAATAAATCCATCCATCTTCATGAAGTCACTTGGGTGAATTTTTCTATAACATGATACTTCTTCCTCCTCTTAGATTCACACTTCTAAATTTTAAAGATAACTCAATAACACTTTACATATCCTACACACTCTCAAATCAGCTTCACTCCATCCTAGTCAAAAATAGTTGTAATATCTTCTAACCCTAATTTTTACATACTTTATGTAGCGCATCGAATCTTTTACAACTGTCATATTGACCTAGACAATATATAGGATCAATGTATTTATTTTATTTATGGTCTTAATTCATCTCTACAGAAAGTAATATATCTTAATTAGAGCAAACCCTAATTTTTCATTACATTTTAGTGAACCCTCTTATTTAAAATTATAGGTGGTATAGGGCTTTTTGGCTCACCCCTAAGGTGTCAAATTTCTTAAAATTTGATTAATCAAATACCTCTTTTTCTTATTTTTCTTCAAAACACTAAGTTACTCTTAGATCATTTACATTACCATGACAACTAATTATCATCCAAGCATTGTTTTTATCTCTCAAATAAACTCCTAAGAAATCCGGTTCACCAAAAGGTGAAACCCGAGACACTTTTCCTTCTCCTTGTAAACATTGACTCCACATCAACTACTTTTCAGATGGAGACGGGTTGAATTTTCCAAAGTGATTAAAAACAGGGTGTGTTTTTTGCCACATTAAAAAACATGCAGTATTTTTCAACACTATGAAAAATACAATCCGGTTCACCAAAAGGTGCAGCCTGAGGTGATTTTCCTTCTCCTTGTAAACATTTAATCCACATAAACTACTTGTCAGTTGGATAGGGGTTGAAGTTTTCCAAAGTGATGAAAAATAGAGCCCGTGTTTTTCACAACATTAAAAAATGAATGGTGTTTTCCATCACTTTGAAAAACACAATCCGATTCACCAAAAAGTGCAACCCACGAAGATTTTCCTTCTCCTTGTAAAAATTGACCCCACATAAAATAATTTTTAGGTGGAGAGGGGTTGAAGTTTTCCAAAGTGATGAAAAATAGAGTGTTTTTTTTGCCATGTTGAAAAACACATGGTGTTTTTCAGCACTTTGAAAAATGCAATCCGGTTCACCAAAAGGTCCAACCCGGGTGTTTTCCTTCTCCTTGTAAACATTGAATCCACATCAACTACTTGTCAGGTGGAGAGGGGTTGAATTTTTCCAAATCGATGGAAAATAGAGTGTGTTTTTCACCACGTTGAAAAATGCACGGTGTTTTTCAACACTTTGAAAAATGTGATCATGTTCTCCAAAAGGTGCAACCCGCGGTGTTTTTCCTCCTTGTTGTAAACATTGAATCCACATCAAAATACTTGTAAGGTGAAGATGGGTTGAATGTTTCCAATGTGATGGAAAATTGAGGGTGTTTTTTTCCATGTTGAAAAACACACGGTATTTGTTAGCACTTTGTAAATGCAATCACGTTCTCCAAAAGGTGCAACCCATGGTGCTTTTCCTCCTTTTTGTAAGCATTGAATCCACATAAACTAATTTTCAGGTAGAGAGGGGTTGAATTTTCCCAATGCGATGGAAAACTAAAGGTGTTTTTGCCCACGTTGAAAAATGCATGGTGTTTTTCCTCATGCACTTTGACTCCAAAAATGTAATCACGTTCTCCAAAAAAATAGGTGTTTTTTTTTACAACCCACACGGTGATTTTCCTTTGATGGTTGTAAAAGGTGCAATGTGACCTCCACATAAACTACTTGCACATAAAATGGAGATGGGTTGAAGTTTTTCCAAAGTGATGGAAAATAGAGTGTTTTTTTACTTGTTGAAAAACACACGGTGTTTTTCAGCACTTTGAAAAATGTAATCCGGTTCAACAAAAGGTGCAACATGTAGTGTTTTTCCTTCTCCTTGTAAACAATGAATCCACATCAACTAAACATTTGACTTTTCCAAATAAAATAATTATCACTTGTTTCCAACACTTTGAAAGGGATTGAGGTTTTCAAAAGCGATGAAAAGGACAAGAGTTTTTTTTGTTGTACTTGTTGAAAAATGGATGGGTTGTTTTTCTAAAAGACTTTGAAAAACAGTAATCCGATTAACCAAAAGGTGCAAACACTTTAAAAACACAATCCCGTTCTACTTTTCCTTCTCCTTGTTGTAAAATTTACTGAATCCACATCAACTAATTTTTCTGTAATCGTGGAGAGGGGTTGATGTTTTCCAAAGTGATGGAAAAGAGAGTGTGTTTTTCACCACATTGAAAAACACATGGTTGTTTTTGAGCACTTTTCCGAAAAAAATGCTGGTACTTTGAAAAACACAATCCCGTTCTCCAAAAGGAGCAACCCACGGTGCTTTTCCTCCTTGCTTTGTTAAAATTAAATCCACATAAATTACTTGTCACGTGGAGAAGTGTTGATTTTTCCAAAGTGATGAGAAACATGTCGTGTATTTTGCCAGGTTAAAAACATATAGTATTTTTCCGCACCTTGAAAAACACAATCCCGTTCTCCAAAAGGCGCAACCCATGGTGCTTTTACAATGTCTTTTAAACATTCAATATACATCAAGTACTCATTAGGTGGAGAATGGTTGATTTTTTCCAAAGTGATGAGAAATAGGTCGTGTATTCTACCATGTTGAAAAATGCATGGTGTTTTTCAACACTTTGAAAAACATAATCTCGTTCTCCAAAAGGAGTAACCCACGGTGCTTTTCCTTCTTGTTGTAGACATTGAATCCACATCAAATACTTTTCAGGTGGACATGGGTTGAATTTTTCCAATGCGATGGAAAACGGAGTGCATTTTTTGGCACATTAAAAAATGCACAAGGTGTTTTTCAACAATTTGAAAAACCCAAACTTGTTCTCCAAAAGGTGTAACCCTAGTGCCATTCCTTCTTGTTGTAAACATTGAATCCACATAGAGTACTTTTTAGGTGGATAATTTTTGATTTTTTCCAAAGAGAAACAGGTCATTTTTTCTGCCACATTGAAAAACACACGGTGTTTTTCAGCACTTTTAAAACATAATCCCATTCTCCAAAAGGCACAACCTCGTGTGCTTTCCTCCTTATTGTAATAATTTACTCCACATCAATAATTTTATCAGTGGATAAAGGGTTTAATTTTCCAAAGTGATGAAAAATGGGTCATGTATTCCCCACGTTGAAAAATGCACGGTGTTTTTCAAACTTTGAAAAACATGATCCCTTTCTCAAAAGGTGCAACCTACAAGGTGCTTTTCCTCTCTTTTGTAAACATTGAATCCACATAAAATAATTATCAGGAGAGAGGGTTGAATTTTCCAATTGATGGAAAATGAGTGTGTTTTTCACCACTTTGAAAAATTCCACGTTCACCAAAAGGTGCAACACGCGTTTTTCCTTCTTTTTAAAAATTGATGCCACATCCGAGGAGAGGGGTTTTCCAAAAAATAGAGTGTTTTTCAATCCCAGTTCTCCAAATGGCGCAATCCCTAGTGCTTTTCCTTCTTGTTGTAAAAATTGATTCCACATACTCTACTTGTCACGTGGAGAAGGGTTGAGTTTTTTTCCAAAGAAATGAAAAACATTTCATGTATTTTCCACGTTGAAAAACGCACTGAGTTTTCAACACTTTGAAAAAACAATATCATTCTCCAAAAGTGTAACCCATGGTGCTTTTCCTCCTTAATGTAAACATTGACTACAAATCAAGTAATTATTATGTGGATACGGGTTGATTTTTTCCAATGCGATGGAAAATGGGGTGTGTTTTCCACCACGTTGAAAAACACATGGTGTTTTTCAGCACTTTGAAAAACTCGACGCCATTCTCCATAAGGCACAACCACCCCAATGATTTTTTTCTTGTTGTAAACATTGAATCCAAATCAACTACTTTTCAGTGGAGAAGGGTAGATTTTTTCCAAAGTGATGAAAAATAGGTCATGTATTCCATCACGTTGAAAAATGCACGGTGTTTTTGAGCATGTTGAAAACACAATCTCGTTCTCCAAAAGGTGCAACCCGAGGTGGTTTTCCTTATTGTTGTAAACATTAAATCCCCATCAAGTACTTATCAGTGGATAAGGGTTGAATTTTTTAATGTGATACAAAATTTGGTGTGATTTCCATCACGTTTAAAAATGCACAGTGTTTTTCAACACTTTGAAAAATGCAATCCGGTTCGCCCAAAGGTGCAACATGCAAGGTTTTCATTCTCATTTTAAACATTGAATCCACATCAAATACTTTTCACATGGACATGGGTTGAATTTTTGTAAAGCGATGGAAAATAGAGTTTCATTTTCACCACATTGAAAATTACACGGTGTTTTTTAGCGATGAAAAACGTAATCCGTTTCTCCAAAGGTGCAACCCCTTGTACTTTTCCTTCTTGTTGTAAAAATTGAATCCACATAAACTACTTTTCAGGTGGATAAGGGTTGCATTTTTCCAAAGTGATGAAAAATAGGTCGTGTATTCTGCCACATTGAAAAATGCACGGTATTTTTTAGCACTTTGAAAAACATAATCCCGTTCCCCAAAAGGTGTAATCCACGGTGATTTTCCCCTTGTTGTAAACATTGACTCCACATAAAGTAATTATTAGGTGGATAAGGAATGAATTTTTCCAATGCGATGGAAAATGGGGTGCCTTTTCCACCACGTTTAAAAACATGTGGTGTTTTTCAAAACTTTGAAAAACCAAACCCTTTTCTCCAAAAGGCATAACCCCAATGCTTTTCCTTATTGTGGTAAACATTGAATCCACATAAACTACTTGTCAAGTGGAGAAGGGTTGATTTTTTCCAAAGCTATGAAAAATAGGTCGTGTATTCTACCATGTTGAAAAACACATGGTGTTTTTTAGCACGTTGAAAAACACACTCTCATTCTCCAAAAGGTGTAACCCATGGTGGTTTTCCTCCTTATTATAAACATTGAATCCAATCAAGAACTTATCAGGTGGGTAAGGGTTGAATTTTTCTAATGGGATGGAAAGTGGTGTGTGATTTTCGCCATGTTGAAAAACACATGGTATTTTTCAACACTTTGAAAAACCCGACCCTGTTCTCCAAAAGGTGCAACCCCCGGTGTTTTTCATTCTCGTTTTAAACAATGAATCCACATCAAGTAATTTCAGGTGGAGAAGGGTTGAGTTTTTCCAAAGTGATGAGAAATAGGTTGTGTTTTTTTGCCACTATGAAAAATGCACGTTATTTTATGCACTTTCAAAAACACAATCTCGTTCTCCAAAAGGCGTAAATCCTGGTGCTTTTCCTTCTTGTTGTAAAATTGACTCCACATAAAATATTTGTCGGTGAAGAAGGGTTTAGTTTTTCCAAAGTGATGAAAAATAGGTCATGTATTTCCACCATGTTGAAAAATGCACGTTTTTTTCTGAACTTAGAAAAACACAATCCTTCTCTCCAAAAGGTGCAACCCGGGTGGTTTTCCTCCTTGTTATAAAAATTGAATCCACATAAAGTAAATATCAGTGGATAAGGGTTGAAATTTTCCAATGTGATAGAAAATCGGGTGCGATTTCTACCACATTGAAAAACACACTGCTTGTATTTTTAGCATTTTGAAAAACACAATCTTCTTCTTCAAAAAGGTGCAACCCCGATGCTTTTCCTTCATTTTGTAAACATTGAATCCATATAAAGTAATTTTAAGTGGATAAGGGTTGAGTTTTCCAAAGTGATGTGAAACAGATGATGTTTTCTACCACATTGAAAAACATACGATGTTTTTTTAGCACTTTGAAAAACACAATCCCTTTCTCCAAAAGCATAACCCACGATGATTTTCCTCCTTGTTGTAAACATTGAATCCACATCAACTAATTGTCGGTCAGATGGGTTGAATTTTTCTAATGCAATGATGAAATAGGTCATGTATTATACTATGTTAAAAATTCAAGGTATTTTTAGCACTTTGAAAAATGCAATCTCTTTCTCCAAAAGGTGCCACCCCGATGCTTTTCCTTCTTGTTGTAAAAATTGACTCCACATCAAGTACTTATCCAATGTGAATTTTTCCTTCTTGGATAAGGGGTGAATTTTTCCAATGTGATGGAAAATGGGGTTCCTTTTCCAACACATTGAAAAATACATGGTGTTTTTCAAAGACTTTGAAAACCCGACCTCATTTTCCAAAAGGCACAACCCCCACTGCTTTTCCTTATTTTTATAAACATTGAATCCACATAGAATACTTTTCGGGTGGAGAATAGTTGAGTTTTTCTAAAGAAATGAGAAATAGGTCATGGTTTCCACTATGTTGAAAAATGCATGGTAGTTTTCGACTTTGAAAAACACAATCCCGTTCTTTCCTCCTTGTTGTAAACAGACGCATCACTTTATGATTTTATTCCTTCTTCTAAAAAATTCACTCCACATAAAAAATAATTATCAGGTGGAGAAGGGTTGAATTTTTTCAAAGTGATGAGAAATAGGTTGTGTATTACTCCATGATAAAAAACACATGGTGTTTTTCAATGCATGGAAAATGGGGTTCAAAAAAATACACGATCCCTTTCTCCATTGACTCCACAAAATACTGCGAAACATAAAGAAATGAGAAATAGGTCATGTTTCCAGTGCTTTTTTCACCTTATTGTAATCATTGAATCCACATAAAATACTTTTCATGTGGAGATGGGTTGATTTTTTCCAATGCGATGGAAAATGGAGTGTGATTTTCTCCAAAGCCACTTTTCCATTGAAAAATGCATTGTTTTTTTCAACACTTTGCAAAACTTTGAAAACATGATCCCATTCTCCAAAAGGCGCAACCCACAATTATTTTCCTCCTTGTTGTAAAAATTGACTTGACATAAACTACTTGTCAGGTGGAGAAGGATTGATTTTTTCGAATGTGATGGAAAATTGGGTTCATTTTTGCCACATTGAAAAATGCACAATGTTTTTAGCACTTTGAAAACCATTTATACATTACACCAAAACATTTACATTGAATTTGTATAACATTGCAAAAAAATATGAGAAGATGAGAAATTACACTTGAACTAATGAAAACTTTTTGTATTCTTAATGAATGGTAAAACACATTTAAACTAAGATCACTCCATTGTAATGTATACGCAGTATAAAAATTACATGGTTCATTACAAAATTTAAATTTGAATTCTTTATAATATGTAGATTAACTAGAAGTAACATTTACAATAATCACACATTTTAAATCTTATTCCAATTTAAATCTTGTTATTAGATTTTAAAACCTTCTAATATTTTATTATATTTTGATGGTATAATTATTATTTACTCTTTAAAAAACAAAAATATACATTTCACCAACACCTGTTGATGTCAAAGGTCACATGGAAAGTGTCATTTTATTACAAAGTCATATTTTTGGTCAAAGGTCACTTGCACAGTCTTTAGTGGGAGCGACTAGTACTTTTTCCTTAGTCGACGCCTTGGCTAGGATGTACATCTTCTTCCATAATTCTTTGTGACCTTTGTGAATTTTAACAATGGAATTAAAACTTGCTACTTGATTTTCAAACACTTTTTTGTTGGATTCACACGTCATCTCCCAATTCTTAATTTCTAATTCTAACTCTTGAATGTTAAGCTCCAACTCAATCTTCTTTGAGGAAGCATCTAGTAATTGGTTCAATAATTCCTTATTTATCTTTGACAATTTTAAATATTGTAGTCTAAGTTTTCATGCTCAATTTTATAAAAAAATTCCTTATTCCTTGTAAGTTTCAATTCTATTTCCATACTGAATAGACAGGAATGACTCATCTTCTTGTCCAGCTTTGATATTTTCATTTGTAGGGCTCTCTAACATCTTTCCGAACACATTTGTCTTGGAACTATAAAATTTTGCATAATCTTTCGGTTTCAGCACTTTTGAGGCCTTGCACGTTCCAACCTTCTTTTGTCTTGTCATCTAATTAAATTTGTATTTAAACAACCAATTAATATTTGTTAGCATTCAAATATAATTGTAACCATATACAGTACATGGAAGAAGAACCCAACAAAGTAACCATATACCATTTACCGTAATCCACATTCATAGTCACATTAATACATTAAACATATACACAAAGGACAACATCATTATTTATACAATAAATGGAATGTCACATAACAAGAATGAAACCCATCTAATGTGCTATAAATGAGAACCACAAACCATATTGAATTTAACAAGAATGTAATACTAAATTGTAAACATCAAACACATTAAAGTAATAACCTCATCACACATATATATAATTGTCTTCTAATAACACTTGTATCACTCTTCCTTATTCATCACATCACATACCAGTTAGAACAATTGAAATACATGATCTAAATACTATTTAATGTGCACATCATAACATTAACCAAAAACAACCATATCGAAGTGTAAAATCACATACATCTAATAATCATAATTTAACCACATACGTCTATCCATATCATCTATTATGCTACAAAGGAAACATTCATCAAATATAACTAATTTTTTGCATACCACATAATCAATATCTATACATATATGTCTAATATATATGTAAAATTTATCAAATATGTAATTTCAATATAAAAGTTCTATGACTGATATATTCATTTGTTATCATTGTCTTGGGTGGGAGTGCGTGGTGTTTTTTCCTCAATTGTCACCTTATCTTGCATGTACATCTTCTTCCATACTTCCTTCTGATCTGTATGTGTTTTAAGAATGGTATTAAAGTTTGCTACCTAATTTACAAACACTTTTTGTCCACTTCACGCATTGTCTCCTAATTCTTAATTTCCATTTCTAACTCCTAAACCTCGAGCTCCAACTCCATCTGCCTTGAGGCAATTTCTCCTATTTCGTCCAATATTTCCTTTTTTTGTAAAATATAAATTTTCCAATGCAAAGCTTTCACATTGGTTTTGATATATCTTTTTCTTCTTTATTACAATATTCATTTCTAAATCCATATGAATTGATGAGGAAGGGTCGTATTCTTGTCTAGCACCTACATATTTGTTTGTAGAGCTCTTTGCATTATTTTTTAACATAAGTGTCACTATCGAATGATTCATAATAATTTGGTTCTTGCACACTAGAGAAGCCTTATACATTCCACTCTTCTTTAGTCTTACCATCTAAATAAACCTATATTATAACAATCGATTATTATTTGTTACCATGCAAACATAATTATAAAGGAAATAATGCACTTAACTTATACGTAACAAAATATTATCATGGATGAAATATATACGAAAGTTTCCTAAGCACATCAAACCCAAGTACACATACATGGATGTAGAACACAACTATGCACGATATACCACAAGCCGTAATCCATAATACACAAAATTTGAAAATAAAATTTTGAATTATATGCGATTAATTATTGAACACATGAAACCCAAGCATGCATACAAGGAAGCGAACCCAACAAAGTAACCATATACTATTTATCATAATCCATAATCCATAGGTACATTAATACATTAACCGATACACACGGTGACAACATTATCATTTATACATTAAATGAAATGTCACATAACAAGAATAAAAACCATCTAATGCATTATAAATAGATCGTAAATGGATAACTCTATGGAACTTATAACCACAAACCGTATTCAATATATCAATAATGTTGTACTAAGTCATAAACCTCAAACACATTAAAGTAAAATCATCATCATATACACATATATACTAATCCGACTCCTCACAATCAATGTTATACATAAAGGTTTTCATCTCCTTTGTTTCCTAGTGTTAGTGACAAAAATAATCCATCATAAAATCTAATACATTTCTTCTCATTTCTATGAAAAAAATTTGTGTGATGCCAAGAATGGGTGGGGCATCCGATGTCTTTATCCAAGTATGGCACACTTTCTCAACCTATACCACATCATCTTGAAAGCCAACCATATAGTAAATAAGTGAGCATAGATGAATCTCTCAGTTAAACATATAATTAAATTAAATCATTCATTACAACTACTTTCCTCTTAACGAGTGTCAAGTATAATATCGTTGAGATCCCAAATAGAAACCCTTTGACACACTCACCAAAGTGTTTACAAATGTATTAGGGTAGGGCAATGGATTAGTGGAAACATTGGCCTCGAAAATAATCCCTTTGACAATAAATTTGGGAGTGTGATGCCATGACACCTCACATGTGGGATACTATCACAAACCACTCCTCTCATGACAACCATATCATTTGACATTAACCCGACTTTGACCCCGTCAAGAAAAGCCTAGAATAATGACAATCTCAATTGCATTAATATTTTTTTCTTAAATTCACCAAAAAAGAATACAAAAAATGAAATGAGAACATTCAATAAATTACTAGTCCAGTTCCACCCTCTCTCATGCTACCAGTAATGGTGTTTGTGTCCCTCTCCTCATGCCCCCCTCATCACCCTCTCTCTCCTTGATTGAAAAAAGAAGCTGCAGCTCCAGGATTTTTCATCTCCGCCTCTCTTACCTCACGTGAATCTATCTCTCCAATAATATCGAGACCACAGGATGATTGAGAAGGGGGTGTGTTATCGCAAACATCCACCTATAACAATCAAGTCATCAAGACAATTAAAGTATCAACAACATAAGGCAACATACATTTTTTAAGTATGTGTTAATTGGTTTTACCTCTCTCTATTTTCACTACAAATCGAGTGTCTCTATTGGCATAAGAGTTGACACAAGGGAATTTCATAATCTACACATGTCTACAGTTAGTATATACAAAAATACACAAAAACTACATTGTATCCTTACTTACGAAAGACCAATAACTACTTACATTATTATTCGTAGGGGGGTAATAATTTTTTCTACTTGTTCCACCCTCTTCTCTAGATTTTTCTTCGTGACATAATATCATGTTTTTAATTTCCAACCAAAAATAATATATAAAATACTATACGAATATTAAATTTACCTTTGTTCCAATATTTCAGTTATTTATTTCCTCTCACTCTCAACCAATTCTCCTCTCTCACCTTTTACATCTCCATTGAATCATAGGCACACATCATCATCCACCTCCCTCTTTCCTTCTAATATCAACTCCATGAATTGATATTTGCATTCTTTTTGCAAACTCGATCAATAACCCTCCTTTGCTTTGTAAGTAGAATCATTGCCTCATGACGTAGTTCACATCCGCCTCCGTCTTTTGCACGTATGCTCTGCTTCTATCTTGAGAGATAGGTGATCATTTCCTTGTATGCTTCACGGCCACACTTACGAGGTTCTACGGAGGAATATTTTCTTGTACTTGGTGGTGTCTATTTATTCTATGTGACTCGAAAAACCTAACATCCCCACTATCAACACATGATCCATACTAAAAGACATAACAAATACGACCATTAATATATTTGGTTCTATAATTTACGGGTGGCTCATGGATATTTGAGCGAATGGGCTCCAAGGAACCATCTAACGTATCGCCATCAACTATTAGAGGATCATCTCCTGTTTCTTTCTCTGTGTGATTGTTTTGAAATGCATATGTGCCATGTGATGTGAAGGTACTTGTATCTAGGGAGTCCAAGTGCATAACTATTATCCCAACATAAAATATTAATTATTTTACAAAATAAGCAATGTTCACATATTCAAATATTATCATCATGGAATGTGAAGAAACTCGTATGAAAAGACAACAATTTCATAATTGTTATTGCAGCAAATGACATAATTGTTACTATGAGAAAAAATTAATATACACAAAGTTATATATTATTGTCTCATTATTTATGTCTTCCCTAAAAACATAAGAATGGATTGTGAACATGGATCAGCCCATTTCGTTGAGATTTTTCATTCATGTGCGTTTTCATAACTATCATTTGAAGTGACTTATTGTAAAACAAGTTAAACTAAAACAAATGGTGCATGAACTTATTTATTCATATTTTGCATTCATATTGAGAAAATCATGCACAATAAACCATTTGTGACAAAGTTAGCTGCACACATTATTTTTCAAAATTAGATACTCTACTCTAGATGTTTCTAAAGTAAACATGAAATTTTAATTGCAAGTGTGTTAAAATAGAAGATATGATAAAGCATATGTATCCAAAATGCCCGATTTATCAACCAACACTATATGATGTATCATCATATTATCAACAAAATATATAATATATATGCTTGAGATAATTCACGAGAATATTAGTTATTCACAATCTAATAAATAATGTATGTCTACAATTACATTAGTGTGTACATATATCATATTGAAATGGCTTCTATGGAAAGTGCTAGAAAAGCTACCACTTCTTATTTTATAGTGTCCCTAGACACTTGACATATATCTAACTTACCTATGTTAACTTTTACATGCATGTATGAACATTTCACAAAGAAAGATACACTCTCTAGCGCTTGAACTTGAAGAATTGAAATATTTACATTGTTACATTGGTATAGACCAAGTCATTTGTTTCACAACAAGCATATCGTGAGAAAAAACACAAATTTTCCAAACATCGTGGCGTATCGCTTCCTCAAGACCCAATATCAATGCCCTATACTCAGCCTAGTGGAAGGTCATAGTGGCATTTCAAATAATTGTACCTCTTTCTACTATCTTGCTTCCATCATGGTCATATGATATGAATGATGAACATGCAAGATTTTCAGAGGTATTCGACACTCCATGAATTTCCAATCTCCAAATGGAAACCATGCTTACCTTTATAATGGACAAGAATATGTCATAAGAAAACATTAAAAAAAATAGAATGAACACTTCACAGTTGAATTTTTGAATATGAACATCAATGTTAAAAATTACTTGTTTAGGTTTCCCTAAACAAGATGTTGAAGTTTAAACCATAACAAAACACTAATATGGTTTAGGGTTTTAATTTTATCAAGTAGACTAATCATTCTTGATATTTAACAAGTCCATCAATAACCTATAGTATTGTAAATGACATTCCAATAATTGTCATAGTTTATTTGCTAAAAAACCATTGTAATGTATATACTCTTGAATGAGTACCCAAATTCAATAGAATTAACTCCTTTTCAAACAATACTAGTTTTCTATATTATGTAGATTAAGTAGGGTACAGGTGCATCTCTATATGAGTTGAACTCATATTAGAACACTCTTTACACACAAAAAAACAAACTGGTATATGACTATCAAAAATTGTGAATAAGGTAGACCAAGGGTCACATGGATAAATTTCAAAGAGAACGGGGACTCTTTTCTCATAAACATGTAGTCTACCAAAACCTTTTGGACTTAAGTTCCTTGTCAAGTACACTGACCTAGAAAAAGTCTTAGAACTACACAAGATAATTAAAAAAATAAGTAAATAATCAAAGGGGGGCCATATGAATACCGTAAACGATTGGAAATGATAATCACACCAGTACAAACCCAAATTGCACAAATGATCATAACCCATACTTAGTGAATTAGAAAATCGTTACCGTTACACATTTGGTACCTAAATAGAATTAAAATAAATGAATTTTAATAATCTAAACTTATTATAAAATATCTAAAAATTAGTAATTTAAAAATATAATCCATAGAAACACATATTAATACTAAGGAAAAAATATTTAATCCAATGCAAAACATATTTAATATTTAAGCTCGTGTGAATCAATAATATATTTGAACAACAAAATGAAATATATTTAAGTTGGTGTTAATCAAAATTTGACAAAAATTAAATATTTTAATAGGTTTTTTTCAAACACGTCATAAGTTTTTTGGAACAAAACATATAAAATCAGTAACTATTTTTTTTGTTTTTAGCATCAAACTGAGAGCTACTTCCATGTGCAATATTTTTTTCACAATTTTTTGGATCTATCACCGGTTTTATGACCAAAACTCCCATCTTCCTTAGCTTATGTGGAGGTTCATACTTCTGGGAATCCTCCATCGTGTCATAAGCTAGACCATACCCTCGCGAATGGGTCCCTATAGTGCGGAACTTCAAAAAAAATAACAGAAGTATCTAGAAAATTAAGTCGGGCCTTAACCATCGCTGAAATTTCTAGTTTTGGCAGCTTATTCTATTGATGATGGTCTATATAGACCAAAAATGAGGACCTCCTGAAGCATTCCTCCCTTTTTAATTTGGGAGTTGTCAACATTATCCCTATGACATGAAGAGGAATTGAGCTTCGTGTATTCATTTTCACCATGCAAAAGACAAAACTTAACACAATAACACACATGAAAACATAAATATTCAATTAATGTTAGTACGATACATCTCATATGTAATACACGTCATCGAATATGATAAAATAATCACAACATCGAGAAAGATAATATCCATGACAAATTCAAGTATCAAAAATGCCAACAGGCTTTCCTTCACCCAAGATGCACCCTACCATAATATTACAATCTTCCATTATAAAAGGGACGATTACGATATTACAAGAGGGTGCATTTAAGAGTGGAGATATGGAAGGTAACTTTAGAAACCTCTACTCAAAGCATAGTATAACACCCAACTATCGATGCAAAATCATAAGGGGCAAGCCCCTTGAAAGACACAATGATACTTGGTCATATCGATGTGGCATCTTAAGGGACAAGCCCCTTCAAAATGCACTTTGATTCCTATCTTTGAGGCAATTGCCCCATATTCCAAATTGAGAGTTAGCGTATGATATGACATAATTTTTATATCTTCACTTTCATTAAACATTCACAACATTAAAACTACCAATATTTAGCAATAATTAATATATATATATATATATATATGATATCTACATTCGCAATATTTACAACTATAATGCATCAAAGAAATCAAACTTTCCTAATGTATATAATTTAACACAAATAAGAGAAATTAAATTAGAACTAACAGACTTGAAGATCCATGCATATTTAACCAATACTGAACATAATATCAACTTAATTAACTAGTCTCATACCAATGATTAATAAACACAAATTGAAGAAATTATTGAATCCTTTATCATTTATTAACAAATACATGAATAAAATAATACCATAATAATAAACTAGTTCACATTATTATTTAGTGTCTATATACTAAGAAAAATATTTGACCATGTCATTCGTTTAGAAAAGAAACTTCCAAACAATTATTCGATATATTTGTACTTAAGATAAAGTTTCATGTTATATGTGTCCTTTTGTATATCAAGTTCATATATTTGTTCCTATTTTCAAATTATTAGGTAATAAATATGACATCAAACTGCCACCTTTTTCTACGAGTTTCAAATATATTAATTAATAATAATAATGAACACTATAATTATTTTCTAAAGTTTAAGGTTCAAGGTTTATGGTTTAGGGCTTAGGGCTTAGGCCTCAATGTTCAGGGTTTAGGGTATAAGGTTTAGGGATTAGGGTTCAAGGATTAGGGTTTAGGGTTCAAGATTTAGGGTTTATGACTTAAGGTTGAGGGTTTAGAATTTAGGGTTTATCGTAAATAACATAATCAAGAAAACTTAACACTACCATGACACTAAACAATCAAACGATATCTTAAAAACTAATGCAATATCCTAAACAATGAAATATTGATATGACATAAAACACTAATGTGTCACCACCAATAATCAAAAGCTTGAAGGGTTAGGATTTATACATGATGGAGAAATAGAGGGTCATTTACTTCCCTATCATAAGGTGAGTTTACATTCTTGTAATCAATCTCTGTTAATCCAAGTTACATTAAACTATAACACCCTATCCTTAGGATTTAGAGGCCATTATCTTGTTTAAGGGTTAGAGTGGAACCTTGAATAAAACTTCAAGAATATGATATTATATAAACAAGTGCATTAATGGAAGGTAAGAATGGGAAAACTCCTTGAAGTTTGATGATATTGTATTGAGACAATGTTAATTGCTAATCAACCAAGGAATGCTTTGTTTTAGTTGTGTGCATGGATGAAGAAAGGGTTAGGTTGATGGAAAATGTTTAATGAAATTGTGGAAGTGTTGCTTTACTAATTAAAAGCATGAGTATGAGATGTTAAGACCATTCTCAGAGGAACAAGGAAAGAGCAAAAGATAAGGTAGGGGCAAGAAACCCCAAAGTTAACACAACGTAAATTGATACAAAACAACATTATTTATTGATACTCATTCCTCAAAGGGCATTAAAATGTGGAATAGCCTCAAAGGGTTGAGAATCTGCACCTAATTTTATCAAATAGAGTTTTTATTAAATATTTATATTAACACTCTTCCCCCAATGTGTCTCACACTACCTCCAGAATAACATAACTCTCTAAATTTATCTAGAACTTTATTCCAAATTAAATAACATGAGAAGCAATCACACCTAATTAACAACAAAAAAACAAAATATAAGTTACCAAAAAGAAAAATAGTAAGCAAAACAAACCTTCAAATAAGAGGTACCTAACAGTCAATAATATTAAGATGAGGAATAATTAGCTAGTCAAGAGGAAGAATTTAACTCAATGGAGAAAATGAAAATAAACATTATTATTATTATTATTTGTTTGATGCAAGATTATATTGGCCTCATGGATGCTCTTGCATCATATTCCTAGATCTTTTGTGCATACCCATGGGAATTCCTAATTCACTTCTACTACACACACCCTTAAGCATCTTTGTAAACATTTACAAGATCAAGTGTTAAAATTACATGCATGTATGTTTAAGCCTTCTAATTTTATGTATTCTACTCAATTACTTAACAATGCAGTTGCACCTAAAGTGGATTTTTATCCTTTTCCACTTGGATTTGTCTCTCTTGAAAAAATCAATGACTACATTTTGTACCATACAAATATTCTTACTAAGATAGACTATCTACTCAATAAGATTCAAGATTTATTTTCTCAAATCCTTGTGTATCCTTTACGAGAATCAATTATGTTTGAAAAATTTGGATGTTTTTATGAGCTATGTCACACTTTAAAGTAGTGAGAGGTTAGGATCCTTATATTGAACAAGCATAAATATGCATTTTCTGGTCCTAATACACCTACATCCAAATTTCTAGGAAAATCTAACTACAAATTCAAACCTAAAGATAACAAGCCTAATTCTAAATTTAATGTTAATTCCATATCTCATCTCAAAAGGCCTTAGTTACAAGTAGAGTCAATGAAGCAATTACAAGATGCATTGAGGAGACATATTTGGTTTGTAAAGTTATTGAAATGATTTTAAAATGCATGGAAAATGTTTGTTTGTCTTGTGTAGTAAGGTATGGAAGGGTTGTAGGGTGAACGAAGTCATTCCAAGATGCATTGAGGAGACATACCCAAAATTAGTAGTAGGACAACAAACAGATATATACCATAACCAATCAATTGTTATGTTTGTGAGAGGGTCCTCTCTAGTGCGGTTTTACATTATCTTATATATATATATATATATATATATATATATATATAATATATATATATATATATATATATATATATATATATATATATATATATATATATATATATATATATATATATATATATATATATATATATATATATATATATATATATATATATATGATACTTTTAAACACCCTTCTAACTCATATATATATATTCTTTTGTGGATAAGTCACTCACCATTTATAGTATAAATCACAATTTACATTTTGCACACACATACAAAGAATTCTAAAATTGAAGATTTTTATATTTAAAAGTTTCCTTCTTTTATTCCCATACATGTTGTTGGTACTTGTTCTCTAAAATACCTAAACATAAGTTTAATTCTTGAGATGCATGTCCCAATGATGCATTCAGGGATGAAGTAAATTGAATGACACCAAGTTTGTTAGCAAAGAAACCAATCACATCTCATAAGATTTTAAAGTAGCTTGTCAATATTAGTAAGAAATTAGTTTAAAATTTCATTTTTGAAAAACACCGTGTGTTTTTCAACATTTTTCAGAAGGAATTCTCATAGTGGTCATAGTTTCAAGGAATATATCTCCGTATAGTAAAATGTTGACTTGTAGTCAATATTGATAATTGCATACATCATTGTGATTAAGGGAATCAATATTGATGGTTCCACTTTGTAATATATCTAATATACATATATAACTTACCTCCCATGAGTTGACAAAAATAAAGAATCAAGACATAGATGAATGCATTAGATAATTAAAATAAATAACATAGTAATATAATAACTATTTCAATAAGACCACAATATGGAATATTTTTGGGAATTAATAAATAATTTGGGGAAAAACATAATACAAACTAATCATTCAAATAAATCTCCCACATAATGACATGGGTGGCAAAGAAACATGGTGTTAAAAGAGGTAAATTGTATCTAAACATATGTTATTTAATTTAGAAACCCATATGCTACAACATATAATTGGGAAGAAATTGTTTACAAGCTAAGTGAAAAAGAAAAGAGCCCTCTACAAACCATTGGCATTCAATATGATGGATAGAGCAGGAAGAAGACAAGCATACTATTGTAACATTGAGACCATTTATAACCAACAACGACATTTGGAAAGACAGGACCAACTACATAAACAAAGACCATAATTTTTTAGAGATATTTTGTCAAACATTATGTAGAGATTCTTTGAGGCATTCTGTCAAACAATTCACTAGAGACATTTTGTCAAACATTTCGCAGAGACATTTTTTTAAATAGTTAGGAGACCATATTTTACAAACCATTTTTCAGAGACATTTTCTCAAATAGTTCACAAGATTTAGTTTTTGGAAATTCTTTTGTAGAGATAGAGGTCAATTTAAAACAATGGTGGAGTGATGGTTTTGGAACACCCATGTAAGACAATCATTTTATCATTTATGTAGAATTGGATGTGCAAAAACCCTTGTAAGATCGATTTTGTATTGTAGTCTCCTTATCGATGTAAGACATTCAAAATAACTTGGATTACTAGAATAAGAAACCCAACCCCTAGAAGACTCTCCAAAGACATAGCGTTTGCCTCTGAATAGGTCAATTTTAGCATTCACCTCGGCTACTAACGAAACATAAAAATTATGGACTAGTTTACGCAGTTTGCCAATTCAAGGTAATAAATTATTCTAAGTATTTTTCTTAAATCATATGCTAGAATGATCAAATTAGCAACCGATTATACCTTTGTTACATCGATAAGGTGACTATAGTGTAACTTGGATCATGCCCATGAATGATGAACCAGGATAGAACTTTGACATATTCAAGTCATTATCCGACAACGAGGATAAACATAAGTATCTAGTCTATGGCAAGCGGAACATGTCTTATTTCTTGTATCTAGTCACAGAGGGGGAATGCAGATGCAACAACACAGGAAAAAAATGTTCATACAGTGAAGGCACTTACTGTAGAAAAGGGAAAAAAATGTTGTGGGAGTGTCATCCTCTCTGAACCATGTTCCTCAGACTCAAACCCTTGCCATTAGAAATTGAACCTCCTATAGTTTGAATCTAAGTAGAAGTGGCTCCTCCTCCTTGTAACCTTGAATTTGAAAGTAGATTGCATGAAGTGTTTTTGTAATCTAAATTTTTCTCTTCTTTAAGAAAGTACCACTTACTTGTGAAGGTCTATGTCAAATAAGTAGCATGTCTATGAATGATGAATTTCTATGTCACTTGGAGAAAAATGTGATGGAGGCATGATTACCATCAAAAGGGGTGATTACGGGCATGTTGTTTAGTTAGAAAACAAGCGGTGGGAAATGATAACTGGTGGGAGCACATTTTTTCATAATTAAAATTTCCTATGCTCCAAGTCACCTCACTACTGCAGGCCCGAAATGCGTGCCTTTCCGGTTTATGGTAGTTGTTACATCATATTTCTGGGAATATGATGGGGGATGGGTCATGGAGGCACAACATGCGAGCTCACCATACATGGGTGTGCATTAAGTGGAGGGTAGCCGTTGGCATGTAAATCTACCCCCACACATATGTCAAGCTTCCACGTGGAGAGGATAAGTAAGAAGGGGTGGTTAAGCCTCAAGTGGTCCTTTGACCACTTTATATGAGTGGAAAAGGCTTTAATAAAGCCTAAACATTATTCTTCCCACCTAATGTGGGATATTACCCACTTTTTAATACATATCCACATCACATGGAATTTGGAGGATTATGTGGGATATAACCCACTTAAAAATACATACCACCCTAATATGGGATTTTAGCCCATTTTTCATGCTATGGGTTAAGGATTATTATAGCCTAAGGATAATTTTTAAATGCATTATTTAAGGGCCCTATTTGGGTATAAATAAGGGACCCATTGCATTGTAAAAGGACACACAACTTGGAAGCTCAAAGAAAGAGCTTGAGGAATATTTCCCAAGAGCGCGCGGAGGAGAAATTGTTTTCTAAGACCTATTTAATAGGCTTCTTATAATGTTGTGAAGACCTATTTATTTAAATATACATTATTGTGGATAGGAGTTTTTAATGCTACCTAGTTGGCCCATAACGCCACACTAAACTATTATGAAGCTTGGAGTTTTGATAGGAGTGTCATAGGGCGTAACGAAGCATCTGGAAGGCCAATCGAGATTTGGATGATTCCGAATAGTGGAGCTAGGTACACAAAGCATGCCAAATACACTAGGAGGGTGGAAGTCGGGTGCTATCTTTCACCCTTGTCATCCGAAGGTTTGGATATTCTTCTAAGCAAGTTATTAATAGTTTCCATTAGGTTTTCTTGTGAAATTACTATTGTAACTTACAATTTTTGACTAGTGGAATGGTTCATAAGAACCCGAAACATGTAGGCAATTGCCAAACTCTGTAATCAACCTTTTTGCAAAGTGTCATTCTTATTGCATTATTTTAAGTTTATTTTTAATGGGGTAAAAATTAAACGATAATTTGATAAGACTACAAGGGGTCCAAAAATCAAGTAGATAAAAGTTTCAGTCTATTTTTGGATCGAAACAGATTGTATCTCTTTTGTCTCTAGAGAAGTAGTTGGCTTTAACACTATTCTTCACCACTTCTCACACAAAAATCTATTGATCTCTACTAGCATTGATAATTAAAGGTGCCACAAGGACATGTAAATCATATCTCATAAAAATTATTAGGCCTTCGATACAAAATGCATCAATGCCGTTGTTTCACATCTCCTACTTTCCTATATCGAGGTTGCGATATTCAACATTTCTACATAAATGATACATGCATGACTCTACATTCCCAAAAATATATCAAACCCTTGGAAGGTCAATTCAATCATCTTTTCTAGAATCCCTTTAACATGTTGAATATATTATAATTAATGAATTTAGTTTTAGCAGACAAAAACTACTAAGTAATATTGACTACCATTGTCATGAAGCTTTACCCCATTCTAAATCATTTAAATTCAGAAATATATCTATCACCCTCATTGGTCACACAGGGAATTTTCCACCTATCATGGAAATTCCTTTGTATGTCAGCCACTCATAGAACATTGGCTTGTGGAATGGATTCACATGTTGTGTTAAATATATTCTAATTGATGAAATTAGTTTCATCGGGAAAAAATGCTTTCAAATATTGAATACCATCTCTGTGAATTGTATCCCCATTCTAGAAAATTGAGTTTGTAAATTTATTTATCATAATAAATGGTAACCTCGGGAAGTTGCCACCTATCATAGAAATATCTTTGTATGTCAACCACTCATAAAACATTTTCCTATGGAAGGGATTCATATACCATTTTTGTTGTCATCAATTTTGATTGGTATACCAGTCCATGTTGGACCCTAACAACCTATTTCATATTCATGTTGCATTAATTTCTAGGTGGAATCGTAGACATTTTTTTATTAAAATTACTTGGTAGTTAACTAGCCACAATTCTATAGGACTTATAGTAAGGTGATAATTGACATTGGAAACATCAAGAGTTAGGGTATTTCCTTCATAATAATCACTAGAGTTCCCTCCCTTGAGGATGTTCACATTTTGGCTCCATTTTCATTTAACTCCTCCTAAAAAATTCTTGATGCCCTATGCTTCATGAATGTAAAAAGAGGAGGTAAGGCTACATTCATTCTAACAAATCCTTTAAACCTTAAACCAACAACAATCCACCACCCTTCTCAAACACAATATACATCCCATCTTCTTATAAATACTCTTCATTTACCAATAATTGAGCCCATGTGTAACGCCCACTAAAAAAACCCACTTGAGACCCAATAACAACCTAGGATTAGTTAGGAAAATTATGGAAATTTTTTTTGTTTAAAAGAGTCTACAATCGGAGTTCTGAAGACAATAGTTGTCACTAATAAGTTCTAGATCAATTCTAACCCACTAGAATATAATTTTCTTTTATTATGAATTATTATAGGTCACAAGAGTCACAAAATTTAGGGTTAGAAATTTCAATTAGGTTCAGAGGGTAATTCCTTACCATACCCACTCTCTAACAGGATGTAAATTTTCAACTTGATTTTCTCAAACTTAATACATTCAAAGTTTCCTAAATCATATCCATTGTATAGGAAATTTCTTCACCTTTCCATTGATATAAATAATTCCTCCTAACTCCTCATATTTCTCAAGTTATGGGCCGGTGGGCCTTGGGGTGAAAATTTTCCATAATAGTAGGCTTGGAGGCCTAGGTGAGAACATTTGCCCCCGGAGGTAGGTCTGTGGGCCGCGAGAAAAATTTTCATGGAGGAGTCGGGTTGGAGGTCTATGTGAGATAGTTTGGAAATTTCTCGCTTGGGGTGAAAAAGCCACCTTTGAACCTACCCTCCCGTGAGTGAGTCAAGAGAGACACGTGGTGCCTCTTAAGCCAAGGAGGGAAAGCGGGGTGGTGGGGATAAAATATTTTTAATGCCCCAAAGGGTGAAAAGGGTAAAATTCACTGCACCTCTGTCGATGCCTCATGATGCCACGTGGTAGCTCCTGATTGACTATGAGACGGTGAGTAAAACATAGAAATTTTTCCAAAATTTTCTAAAAATGCAAAAGGTAGAAATGAACTCCGCTCCTCCGCTGATGTCTCATGACGCCATGGGGTAGCTCCTGATTGGTTGCTAGTCAACAGACCAGTGGGAAAATTTAGAAAATTTTCCCAAAAAATTTCTAAAGCGCTAAGTTAAAAAGGGATCCGCCCCTCTACCATTGTCTTGTGGTGCCACGTGCAGTTTTTTTTTACAGATAGAATTATTTTTTTGACTGTAAATGAAGAAAAAATTATAAAAGGCCATAACATTTGATAGAAAGCTCGGTTTTGGGAAAACAAGGACTTTTTGGAAATATTTCGATGTCCTCTTGACACGAATTCATTAATTTTGATTTTTATAAAGTTTAAGGAGTAAATTTCAAGAAAACAATCTTAGACTTTTACAGTGCAAACTGGTAAATTTTAACTTATAAGATTTTTTCAATTTGATCTTCTTCCTCTCTCAACATGTCAAATAGACATGGAGAATTTTTCTTAGATGGATTTAAGAAGGATTTCAAGATTCAATTTGTTTGATTGATTTACAATTTGAAAATTTACATCTATTGATAGCAAAACGACTGTAAGAGGGTTGAGCCCATTTTTGCTAAGTTTTCTAAGAAGTTCCTTAAGTATTTTTGTCCAATTGGATTTGTTTAGGGCATACTACTTCAATTTAATCATTTAGTTTGTTATTTCATTGTTGTAGGTTCGAACTATGCATTTTGGATAAAGTATTTGCCAGTTTGAAAATACAAAATAGAGATCAAATTTTAAAGGATCTATTCACCATTTTCATCTTCCAAGTATTAGGATTCATTCCAATTCTAATCTAAAACATTTAGTTGATTCAATTCAACTATTCAAAAGCTAGAATACATCTCTGATTTCTAATTTTCACATATTTCAAAAGACAGTATTACACTTCCTTCATACGCATTTCTTTCTTTCAAACAGAGATTACAACTCACATTTAGATGATTAAATTCAATACAATGATGCAATTTGAGGAAGGTTATGCAATCCTTTATTGATTCCAAAAGACAACTTTACAACTTCCTTCTTTCTTTCCTCAATTTCATCATACAAGACACAATTTCTTGCTTTCAAAAGAACAGAACAGAGTATGTCTCTTTCACATTTCAATATACACTTTCATAACCAATACAACATCTTTCCATTACAAAACATATACAAGTTCATCCACTTCAAGTGGGAAAGGTTACAATAAGATTTCATTTCACAAGGGACATTCAAATTGTCTTTTCTCAGCTCTAGAATAGCAACATGCATATTTCTCATTCTTCCAAATTGTGATCACAAAAATGTAGGAGAAAGGAAACGCTATCAACACAACCAAGAAATCTAATGAAGAGGAGAAGCCATCAATCTTCATTGGCCCCTAAGCCCCAACCACAATGCGATAAAAGATGTGATCCAACTTGTGACAACAACAGGGTTTCCACAAACACACAAGAAACATTTTCACAATAAAAACATAGTCCAAAATAGAATGTAGTTTATAACTACATTAAAGAATGACAAACATTATTGGGGCTTCATCAAGAAATCCAAAAGAGTAAGAAACTATGGAGGATGCTTCTTATGCCTCTTAAAAGGGAAATGGGTATCACCACCTAAATTACAAACCTCCAAAATATAATATATCAAATCCCTAACATTCCTTATTCCTCCCCAAGTACCCCTTATTCATCACATTTCTTTATGCCTCCCAACCTCTTATGGCACCCCATAATGAGTAAATAAATGCAAGTTATTTCTTTGTAAGGTGGAACCCAAATCCCAATTGCCTCCACCCTTATACCTCAGTAAAACACACTTGTGCCTCCCACAAAATAAACCCCATATTTTCTCCTACACCATTCCTAGGCCATCTACCCAATAGCCAACAAACATGCCAAAACATTCACACGTTAACATTTACATTCATAAATGAAGATCATTTCAAGAGCTAAGCTCTTACCTCTCAATGATGGAGTTTCCCAAGTTCCAAATAGCAATTTTTGCAAGAAAACAATCGAAAAATCCACAACACAACAAGCATGCAACAATCTTCCAGCTTCTCCAAAAGAAAGAGCTCCCAAAATAGAAAGGAATTTTACTAATAATGAAGTCTCCAAAGTTGAGCAACCCAAAACAAGGCAAGGAATTCAAATTTTATAGAAGAGGGAAGAGAAGAGGATGAGGTGGATCCATGTAGGATGCCACATCACACATCCTCAACCCCAACCCAAAATTCAACTTCATTCTCCAATGCATAATAAATAGGTGGGTGAATAATATGATAGTTTACTTACATACTCAAATCCAACCCACACCCCAAAGGACTGAAATTAAATCATGTAAGAAAAGTGCAATTAAAACCTACAATTTTCCTTCTCAAAAACATTATAAAATTAAAATTTCAACTCTCCAACCATAGGTATGGTTGGTAATTAAATTTAAGAGGTATGGGACAAGTTTAACTTGTCCCACAAGCCTCCAAAATCAGCCTCCAAGGAAAAATTTGAATTTCCAAGAAGGTGGAGTGTTTCACACTCAAAAGTTAACTTACACATCACTTACACATCTCTTACAACACTTTAATTCAAGGCCAACAACTCTATTAATTATTTTCTTATGACATATTTTAATTAATTAACTTAACAACATGATTACTCACAATATTACACACCATTTAATGAATAAATAAAGGATTAATGCACCAAAAATAAACACATGCAAACATAAACAAAGGAACCAATAAATAAATACACATAACCATTTAAAGGTTATCCCCCATGGAAATACCTAACACACACAAGCACGCACAAACAAATACTAGTTGCCATGGTGACCTTGTTGAATTCATCTAGAATTCCAATGTGGTTGGTCTCTAATCCCTTGATGTTTATTGTGAAATTTTTACTTGTAAAACACGCATACCTACTTCGGCCTCGTGGACATATCGAACATCCAAAATAATAAAATTAAAATTCCAAAATCATCTAGATATATGGATCAAAAAAAACATCCAGTAATCAACAAGATCATTTGCAAGTTTACTCAACAACTATATCATCATCGGATAATTTCCATTTGCGGTCTACTCACAATATCTAAATATCACATGTCTAAAAACCTCCATTGTATAACCATGTCAAACAATATATCAACATCAATATCCAAAATGCCTCTAATAATCATCATGCATCATAACTGAATCAATTCAACAATAATCCATGATCTAACATATAACATTATACTATAATAAAGTCCATAATCATGTCCATAATATAATCACAATATCATGATCGATGTCAAAAGGTGTCACATGGAAGTAGGCACTACACCATGTATGTAAGTAATTTTTCTCCAAGTTCTTATACATGCCTTCATTATTGTTTACGTGAAAAGATTTTTTTGTGGTATTCAAATGTATACTAGAAACAATGTTTTATTTACACATTCAAATAATATAAACCCTCCAGTTTATTCCATAAGGTCTCATGCTTATTTTTATTCCTTACAATAATGTTATTGTTTTATTTCTTTCAATTCAATCTAATTCTATGGGTATTCCATTTTATTTTTCTTTCTATGCATTACCACACAATGTTCCATTCATATAACTTTTCAATTGTAGTCTACTCTATTTGAATCGTATTTTCATTTCTACTTCACATCCCATACGACCCGTTCCAAAAATAAATTAGAAATTCTCTTGTATAATGCACATTTTCTTCTCCTTCCTTTCATTTTCATTTACACTTTTTGACTTATGAAATTACATCCAAATACAAATAATGACTGCTACATCCCTTCCATTTAAATAGCCTATTTGCATCCAAATAAATATATCCTCTCCCAAAAAACATCTTTTCTCCCTCTCCTTTCACAAACCATTGTCCACTCTTTCACCGCATCCCTTTGAGTTTACATTGCCTTGCTTGCATTCACAATTGGTTTTGAATCGTTGATGATTCGAGGATGGTGTCGATACACTATTACACCCAAATATATAGTTACGTATATATTTTGTATTTTTCCCAATATTGTAATCCATAATACAAATTATATATTTTAAATGATTACAAGTATGTTACAAATTTTAGATTAGATGCTTTGGCATTATTTTAATGTTTTTGTAAAAATGATTTATATACTTTCACATTCATTCATATTTATGTTAAACGTTTGTTCCAAGTAACAAAAGCTCGAGCTTTGAGGCTTCAAAAATTACAGGCCCAAATTATTTGGGCATGGCCACTGATGTTCACATAAAACCAAATTCTTCTCATAACATAATAACTATAGAGTCAAAGAAAATGATTTAAAAAAATGAGGGCAAAATTCACCACATCGAGAACCCTTAGTCATATGAAACGAATGAATAACAAGCTTCATTGACAGCTAAAATCCATTTTTGTTGTTTGTAAACATTGATGACATTAAATAAAAACTATTCCATTGCTTTTTACAATGTAATTTAACATACTTGGTAGTTGCGCTTTAACATATTTTTGTGTCGTTGTTAGACGCTAAAGTTTCAAATTGTTTCTCCTTTTGGTTTTTTCCACCATCTAATCCCTTCTTATTCACCCCTCTTATATACTATTGTTTCACCCCCTCAAATTTAATGCATTCAAAAGATTCCCTTGGCGTTTCCATCATACACTTCACATAGGATTGCTAGTTTCACAACAATAATGCAGAATTGACAGTTCTTAAACATCCGAAAAATTGGAGGTGTACATTCCGTAGATGAAAATGCCAAGAGGAGTTTGTGGATGTAAAAACCCAACAAATATAAGACAAAAATAAATAGTATTTTGGGATCTTAGGGTGTACTAAATTAAACAATAGATGAAAGGAGAAACCACATGGGTCCCGAAATGTAATTCCGTCGTACGCTAGGTGTCATTGAACCCTAATGTACCTTTTCTAAAGCACATCACTGCAAATGGTAATTCTAAACTCCTTGAAAAAGAAATGTTGGAAATAGAAATAAAAATACGTAGAGTAGCGCATCAATGCTACCACTCACGACAACACCGTTTCAAATAGAAATAGAACTAAAAACATGGAAACCAGCAGATGGATGTTCCCACTTAGGACAAAACTGTGTTGTCTTCCATAGACGAGAAGACCCCATCTGCAACACGTGATTCCTCAAATATCGACGTGTAGTGAGTTCAATACGTCAGCAATCGGCAATAATTTGAATCAATCAAAGTGATGAACCGAAAATGGCAAAGCCCCTACGATTCTATTTGTAGGAAGGGCTGTGTCCAACTGTCCTATTCCTTGGTGTTAAAGAATAGTTTTACAATGCAATCCATGGATAATTTGGCATTTTTTGGTGGCATTTTGTTATTGGCTGACCAAAGAAGAGCTTATCTATTCGCAATATTTATTTGAAAGGTATTTGACTATTGCGTATATAAACATTCAACTTTATTTACGTAGGAGTGGATAATATGTCAATAATATGGGGGTTGGTTTGTTTTTTTCCCTTTAAATTTACTTTACGCCGAAACTCCGAGCAACTTCCGACAGTGTATTAGTTGTCTGTGTAATGCAGGTGCACTAACAACCCCAAAGACTGGCGACACTGTTTTTGATATTGTGAGAAGGAAAAAAAAAAAAACCAGTGAAGTCCAGGTAGGTTCTTTGTTTTTAAAGAACCATTATCTCAGTTCTTTGACTAACCTTATGTTTGTTTCTTAACAAATGTATTTTACTGACAGTATGCAGTTGCTTGGCTTAAATTTAAAATAAATTTTCTTCAAATCTTAAAGATAAATGTTCTAATAATGGCGGCATCTTCTACAGGTCTTCTTCTAATGAGGATTGTTCACGATTTGAATCTCAATGTAGATGATTTACGCTCATATGGTTTGTTAGTCACACGGCATTTCTCTTTGTTTAAGAATAAAACTTCGGTGAGAGTTTAATATAATACCAAAAATTTATTAATCAATGTCAGTTTGTATTTCGTCAGCTAAAATGTGAGGCATTGGTCGGTCCGAGGAGACACCTGGCAGAACCCGCTGCAGTAGCAGTCAAGGTAGGGCATAACCTTGAATCTTGATTTCCATGAAGGCACTCGATCTTGGAATTCTTAATGGTTCAATTATTATTGGAGCTTCCAAACTGAAATTTAATTATATTTTATATTCATCGAATAGAGATCAGTGGCTTCTAAAAACAATCCGATCCGAGGTTATGAGAGTACAATCTAAAAATAAGTTTTTAAATAGAAAATAATATAAAAAATTAAAAAAATTATTTTCTATATTTAAAAACACAGGTCTCAGAGATGTTTTGATATCCCCAAAACATCTCTTAACATTCAACGGTGTGTTGGAAAATTCCCCTTCTTTTTCGCATGACAAAACGTGACAAGAGTCTTCCCCAGTGTCCCTAAGATGTCTTGAATATCTGGTTTTCGGTGGGAATCATCTCCATGTAATGGTGTAACAGCACAATCTCTTTCAACTTATTAATTAATTATTCTTTAAAGTTAATAATATTCATAAGAATGTAGAAATAATACAGTTACCAATTAACTTCACCTAATACTTGAATTTAGCACCACCCCTCACGGACATCTTTATGGATTTGTACCTTGGTGGAATTTGAGGAAAAACCCCATATACCATCATACACATAGTTGGAATATGCAACCCACACACACACTCACACATCTAATAACCTTATTTATTTACCTTTATTGTAATTATAAATTTGTTGTCTAAAGTTTGGTAGGAAATATCATAAACTGTTAACTAAATAAATATAACATGAAAAGTCGGTCCCCTTGTCTCGTGATTATTGCCAAAAAGAAAAAGAAAATATGTCATTATGCTAATGAGTACTCATGGTGGTCATCTTGGTATGACATTAACATTCATATCTATAAAGCTCACACAAAATCATTATTATAATTAATGCGTTTGTGAGACCCTTCATTTTAACATATGGAGGACAAATGATAAAGCTCTTCTTGTATGTGTTTGAAGCCTCTCACACACTAGATTAATATATAACCTAGAAGAACACATCACCATTTATTTCTCACCTATTATTTAGTGCTCCACCTAGAAGTTCACTAAAGAATATGAAGAAACTAACACACATGTAAATGCACGCATTTGAATTAAAAAAATAGTCTATATTAACACTTTGAGTTGCCATCCCATGATATTTTTATTTGATATAAAATGGGTTCATGGATTTTTAGTATCTTATATACTTTTATGTTATGTATTATGACATTTTACTTGCAAAGATATTCGGTTTCGATTTTTATCTATGTGAATATAAACTATGACACGATGCCTACCACTATTTGTAAATATGATTGTTGGATTTTAATCCGCGGTGATAAATTGGTTATATGATGTTTGGAACACCCATTAGAGGTATGTGGAGGTGTCTTATTTCTTTTAAAGTGTGCATTTCTTGAATTAGTTTTTTTGTATTTCTAGGTTCCTCACTTGATGAGATTCACTATTTGAGGTTATCTTTTTATTTAGTACTTGGTTACACCCAATATTTTGGCATAGTTGATACGGGCTATTTTCATATTATGAAATACAACAAAAAAATATTTTCCAAAAAAAACCATATATCTCATAACATATTATGGTTTAGCACACTGGCGGAACTTTACCATGTATGTATCCTTCCGCACAATTTTTTCTCAACAAGCTTTTCAACCATATCGAGTCACTTTACGAAACATATTCCATACTATTAACAATGTTGACACATAGTTTTATTATTTGTATATATTCATGCCTTGAATAGATACGCTTTTTATTTAGAATATATATATCTTTTTCATTCATCGGTGCATGTGTACCCAAGTTTGACATCTTTGATACATATATGTAAGGTCAATAAATGAACTATTTGCACATAGTAATGTCAGGTGTATAAGGAGTACAAAATTCAACCCTTATGATGGACAATTACAATAATAAGTTCTTCTCTATTAAGGACTAAATTCTATGCGTGCTAGTAATTTTTGGGTGGAAGTTGAACTCTAAATATCACAAACAACCAATCTCATTCTATTGTAATTAAATATAGCACAAGAATACCTAAATCACCAACATTCTGAATGACAAATTCAATATATTCATTTTCCCAACATAGTATGTCAAAAACATATATCATGTACCCACATCACATGTTTCCCATGAAAATCATAAGAGAATTTCCTTGAAATGGCTTGCGATCTTACAAACCATGTCACAATCATTGGCATTGTAAAAGGAACAATTTTCATTAGATATGATATCATAATTTTATCATCTTATTGATAGTTGTTAGTGCGAAATCACACCACCCTGAATATTGTGGTTGAGTGGCTCCTTTAGTGTGATTATAGAACATTGGACCATTATATCTCAAGGTGTGGAACTTACAAAACTTGAGATGGACCTCCAAAGAAGGCTGGTTCATGCTTCCTAATCTACTTGCCATAAGCTACGTGAGTGCAGGTAGAGCCAATTACCTATCCTTATATAACCATTCCAAGGAGACAGGGAGAGAGAGATGGTGAAAGAGAGCCTACACTAAGTGTTGATACACCAGAAAAGGAAGTGGCTGATCACAGATCCAAACTACCTGAAGTGGAGAGAGGTGAGAAAAGGAAGGGGTGAACAAGATGCACCACAAACCAAAGATAAATTTCACATGGAACACCACTTTAAAACCCATTAATCATAGCTTCCGAACCCAGGAATAAACATAATAGTATGCACATTATACCCTAAAATGACGAGAGGTGAGAAGAGACAAAAAATAAGTGTAGGATGGACAAATGCATAATGAAACATATTCTATTCCTCCAAGAGTCACACGGTACATCAATAGTGGTAAATGGGTAAGAAAATTCCATTCTGAGCCATTAAGGGAGGCTTAGACTCCACATTGTACCCTAAATAAGAAAGAGAGGTGGGCAAGAGAGAAAAGATGAAAAACCCTTTAGAAAATGCCCCTCCTTTACAATATATAGAAGAATGAGAGAGAAAGAGAGGGAAAAAATAGACTTTGCTTCAACCACCACTGAAGCCAATTGAATCCACCTACCGCATGATGAAGAGTCTCACTACTGACACCCATGCCTTTGTCGGTATCCCTTCTTTGGGTAAGAAAGATTCCCATTCTTCTTCATGGCGGCGGTGAGAGACTTGACAACCTTGAAAATGGCGTGCTAAAAAAATTAATAGATGAAGGTGAGAAGCTAGCACCAAGATCTTTCCAAAAAGATCTCTCCCACCCAAATCTGAGTTTCCAATCGAATGATATGGCTGTCTAAAGATCTGAGTCACGGGTGCGTAATATTTAAAAGAATCTATTTGTACAAGGTCCATGTGGTAGCCTCATGCATCTTGAAGATTCAGCCCCTTCCTTTCACTCTTGAAAGCACACCAGAGACATGTGTTGCTTTCCACGAGATCCTCTATTTCCTTTGTGTTTTGCCTAAGTACTTCTTGTTGGTGTAGACACTATGACTAACCCGAGAAACATGGAGGCTTTGTGCTTGTTTGGAAACTCCCCCCAGAATTTTTTTTTGAATTTGCACAGACGAGACACGTGAAAGCCTCGGCATGCTTTTTGACTTTTCAATGACTGACTTTACCTCTTAAGACTTTGAGACACGTGGCGGATTGGCTCTTGTTTGGAGACTACCTTTTGTGCTATGCCCTTAACCTATTGCTTGTATTAGGATATGAGTAGCCGACTTGTGGCTTACCATATCATTTTACTATGTCATGCTTAATAGGTCTACCTTGGTGATGGCCATAGTATATAAATAGTATATATAGGGGATTTTAGGTAGTACTTCATTATCATTTGAGCATTTGAGACTTATTATATGGTTTGGAGGTTTCCCCCTCGAAGTGTTGAAGCTATTCTAATTGCATATTGAGATCGTTATTCTGAAATATTGTGTTATTTGGTGTTCTATTGTTGCTAATAACCTGATTTATACAAGTAATATCATTAGAAGTGGTATAAGAGCTGTGATTGGGGCCAAAATTAGGGCAAAACCAATTTTTTTGGTTTTACGCCATATATTGAGACCAAAGTGAATTGGTGCGAGATAGTTTTACCATTGTTAGTTAACATTTCAAGTAAGGATCCCTGAAAATTTTATACTTTTTTATTTAGTTTACAAATGTTATTACAAATTTAAGGTTTTTCATAAAATCCCTCCCTAGGGTGTAAATTGTGGAATGTTTTCAAGTTCTTTACATTTTCGAAAATCTCTCAAAATAGTATTATTATCTTCTCCGTGTTTTTAACTTTTTGGCTGAATTTGTATCAAAAACCTAAACCCTAAGGTTTGACAACATGGTGGGGCCTTCCACGAGAGAAAAAAAGAATCTAGTTACTTTGGGTAAAACCCCAGATAAAGATGGGGTAGTGATTGAAGAGATGGAGTCAAAAGGGGTAAATACATATTCCTCAACACTAGGGTTTACCTCAATTGATCATAAGGTGAGCCAACTTTTGTATGAGCTGTAAATGTACAATCTAATTTGGCCTCTAAAGGAGACATAAAACAAATCAATCAGCGGTTTGATGATATCATGCAACATGTAAAGGGTAAATAGTATGGCCCAAATCCATGCCATATCAACTAGGGAGGATCTTCAGTTCAAAATCAGGGACAAAATAACCATGTTGGATTGCTTTTCTATCCCAATAAGAATCCGACTTATTTGCAACCATGGAACATGATGCCAAAAGTGGATATGTGCAAATTTGACGGTAAGGATCTCCTGAATTGGATAAATCAGATGGATAGATTCTTTGAGTTACATCAAGCACCATCAAGACAAAAGGTTACATTGGCATCCTTGTATCCTGAACAAGACCAATTTATTTGGTATCACTAGTTATGTGCTCGGAGGCGGAAGAATGGTCTCGGTGTCACTTGGATAGTTTTTACCGAGTAGTTGCAATTGCACTATATTTCTAGTGTTTGAGAACTAATTTAGTCAATTAGAAAAGTTACAAAAAACATGATCGGTTAAATATTATGTGCATCAATTCCATAACCTATCCTTAAAGGTGGAGAATATTCTAGAAGAGAATCAATGACTTGTTTCTTGGGGTCTTAAGGACCACATCAAGCATGAGGTACATATGTTTGATCCACTCAAGCTTTCTGATTCTATTATCATGGCACGTCAAGGAGAGGAAAATTTTCTTTCTAGTATGAGGCAACCTTTCATTAACACCAGGGACTGTAGTATCTCTTCCCCTTCATTTGCTAGGCATATTAGATGAGTCCTCAAAAATGGAAGAAAAGAGAGAAAAAGGATTATGTTTTAATTGTGATAGAAAATATGGTGGGACACAAATGGGATGAGAAGAAGTTGTTATATATTAACATATGTAATGAGGATGATGAGCAAGCTGAAATTATAGGCGAGGTGAGGAACTGTAGACGATGAAGTAGAGGATCACCAACCTACAATTTCTTGGCATGCATTGTTAGGTGTTAGTACTCCTCAAACACTCAAGGTTATTAACTATCTCAAAAAACAAAAGGTGACAATGTTTATTGACTTGAGGAGTACTCATAACTTCATAAATAGTAAGTTAGCTGCCCACCTCAATTGTTTTATTTATCCATCTCTAGAAATGCAAGTTATGATTGTGGATGGTGGGACAGTCAAGTGCACAAGAAAGTACCATAGTATCAATATTTCTATGGGGGACTACATGTTAGACTCACCTATGTTTACTATTTATATGGGAGGGGCAGATATTGTTTTGGGTGTCTAATGGCTCACAACCTTAGGTACTATAGAGATTAATTTCCAAGAATTTTTCATGTGATTTCATTCGGATGGAAGGACAATATAATTGAATGGGGTGGTATCTAAGTCTCCATAGATTATTAAATCTCATCGAGATGTTGAAGGTTCTCGAAAAATGAGTAGATGGATTTATAGCAAAGTAATTTTCCATAGAAGTAAAATATACGAGTCTTCCATGCCACCCGATCTTTAAAAGATTGTTGATGCTCACTCATCTTTTTTGATGTAATTCAAAAGGGACTACAACCAGTTAGGGATCATGATCATGCCATTTAGTTGATTCCAGGGAGTCAAACACCTAACATCACACCATACAAATACCCATATTCCCATAAAAGTGAGATCGAGAAAATGGTTGAGGAAATGTTGAAGGCAGGTATCATCGGGAATAGCTACAGTAGCATAGTCTTCACTAGTGTTCATGGTACGTAAGAAGGATGAAACATGGAGGATGTGTCTAAATTACCAAGAAATCAAAAAGTACACCATCAAAGATAAGTTTCCTATTCCAATAATTGATGATTTACTTGATGAATTGCATGGTGCTATTTATTTCACAAAATTAGATCTTCGTTCGGGGTACCATCAAATTAGAATAAAAGAGGAAGATGTTCATAAAATGGATTTCAGAACTCATGATGGCCATTATAAGTTTTTGGTAATTCCTTTTGGTCTTACAAATGTTCCCTCAACCTTTTAAATCTTGATGAACACTATTTTTAGGACATTTTAAAGGAAATTTGTATTAGTTTTATTTGATGAAATATTGATTTATAGTAAGACAAGGGAAGAACACTTATACCATGTAAATAAAGTGTTTGAATTTTTTTAAAAGCATACTCTCTTTGTAAAGCCATCCAAATGTTCTTTTGGTGTATAAGAGGTAGAGTACTTGGGTCACATTATATCCCATGAAGGCATCAAATTTGATCCTCGGAAGATCAAAGCTATGGTGGAATGGCGAGGGCCAAAACTCTCAAAAATCTTCATGGGTTCCTAGAACTAACAAGGTACTACAAACGATTTATGCGGGGATATGGTAGAATAACAACACCATTCACTCCATTGCTAAAGAAGGGTGCCTTCCATTGGACAGACATAAGCACTAAATCATTTGAGAAGCTAGAGGAAACCATGTGCGGCACCCCCGCTTTGACTTTTCCCAACTTCTCAAAAACCTTCATTGTTGAATGTGACGCTTGGGATCAAGATTGGGAGTAGTTCGAATGCGGGAAGGAAGACCAATTACATTTGTGAGTCACCAATTCAAAGGAAAATATGTGCTCAAACATGTCATGAGAAAGAAATGATGGATATTCTTCATGTGGTCAAACAATGGAGGCCCTATCTCATGGGTAGACACTTGAAGGTAAAAACTAATTTTGATAGTCTCAAATAATTTTTGGAGCAAAGGTTATCATCGAGGAACAAGAAAAGTGGGTAACAAAAATGTTGGGCTATCATTTTGATATCATATACAAAAGGGTAAAGAAAATGTAGTAGCTCATGCATTTTCTAGAAGGGATACATCTATATATGCCTTACTATGTGAAATGTCCATGTTGAGGGCCGATTGGGTGCATGAAGGAAGATTGGAATGCGATCAAGACAAGGATACACAATCTCTAATATAGAATATCAAGAAAGGATCTATGACATATAACAAATTGGAGTGGAAAGGTAATTCCCTATGCTTCTGAGGACATGTTGTACTTGAGTAAAGATTCTAAGTTGAAGCATAAGATTCTTGCATAGCTACATGCCTCACCTGTTGGAGGACACTCTGGGATCTTGAAGACATGTCATAGAATTAAAAGAGAATAATTTTGGGAAGGACTCAAAGAGGATGTACAAAATTTTATATCAGATTGTTTAGTGTGCTAACATAACAAAGGTGAAATAATTAAGACACCAAGTATGTTGTAATCCTTACCAATTCCTAGCCAGAGAGATGGGAGGAGGTCTCCATAGATTTCATCACTAGGTTTCCTTGTTCGAGGGTAAGAATTTTATTTTTGTGATTATGGATAGGATCACAAAATATGCCCATTTTTTTCCCCTATCACATCCATTTACATCAAGTACAAGTCGTAGCTATTTTTTGGAGACGGTTAAAGGTTACATGGAACCCCAAACATAATTGTAAGCAATCGTGATCCTATTTTCACAAGTAATTTTTGGACATAATTATTTTCATTTTTGGGTACTCAACTAATTAACAGTTCATCTTATCATCCTCAAACTGATGGGCAAATAGAAGTGGTCAAAAAATGCTTACAGGGGTATCTATGTTGTTTTGTATCAGATTAGCAGGAAAGGTTGATAAAATGGTTACCACTTGTAGAATGGTGGTATAACACATATTTTCATACCTCTTCTCAAATGGCCTAATTTTTATCTTTATATGGTTACCATCCACCATCTATCACTTCCTCCTTGAGGGTGCAAACTAAGGTCAGAGATGTTGAGGAACACAATCAACATCAACAAGAAGTTTTCGCTAGTTTTAAGGAGAATTTAGCATTAGCACAAACAAGATGAAACAACAAGCGATCAAACCTATAGTGAAAGACATTTTGAAATTGGTGACTGGGATTTTGTATGTCTCTAGCCTTATAAATAGATGTCCCTAAAGTAACAGAAAAAAGACAAAAAACTTGCTCTAAATATTATGGCCCTTATCGGGTTCTATAGAAAATTGGGAGTGTTTCTTATAAACAAGAGTTGCCTCCATATTCACACATACACCTAGTATTGCATGTTTCATGCCCGAAGAAGGTTATTGGACAAAAAATTGAAGCCCGGATAGAGTTACCATAACTTGATGAGGAAGGAAGAATCATTTTGGAGCCATAGAAGATTTTGTAAACACGTACTTAAAAGGGTTGAGAACTAGAGACATTAAGGAATATCTTATCAAGTGGAATAATCGAGCATAGAAGATCTAACCTAGGAGGATGAAGGTTTTCTACGAAACATCTAGGATTATTGAACATTGAGGAAAATGTTGGTTTGAAGGGGAAAGGCATGCTACGCCCTTAACCTATTTCTTGTATTAGGATATGAGTAGCTGACTTGTGGCTTACCATATCACTTTATTATATCATTTATACTTTCTCATGCTTAATAGGTCGGTCTTGGTAATGGCCATATCATATGAATAATATATATAGGGGATTGTAGGTAGTAGTTCATTATCATTTGAGCATTTGAGTCTTGTTATATGGTTTGGAGGTTTCCCCTTGAAGTGGCGAAGCTATTCTAAATGCATATTGAGATCATTATTCTCAAATATTGTGTTATTTGTTATTTTATTGTTGCTCATAATGTGAATTATACAAGTAATTTCATTACATTTTGGGCCGACTTTGAAATTGCCCCAAAGAGACACGTGGCTCTTCCGTGGGTCTTCCTATTTCTTTGTGTTTCAGCTAAGTCCCCTTTGTTTGGATGAGGCTTTATGTCGGACCACGGACACGTGGAGGCTCGGTGCACATTTGGTAACTTGATCCGATTCTTCTTGTTGCGGTTGTGCCATTGAGGCACATGGAGGGTTCTGCTTACCTTTTGTACTTAGCTGATTCAAGCATGCTCCCTTTTTCTTTCCTTAGACATGTGGAACCCTTGTGCTCATTTTAATCTCCACTTTGATTCACACTTTTGAACTTGTGCTAATGTGACACATGGTGTTGTCTACCATTTTTATATACTTAGCTGCTTTAGACCTCGATCCATTTGAATTTTGTTGGACCCAAGACACATGGAGAGTCTACACACATATGGGAACCCGCTCTTGGGTTTACTTTTGAAGACACGCATAAGAGGGACATGAAGGCTTATGCCAACACTCTTATAATTAGTCATTTTAAACGGATGGCTATGTCCCATTTTCAAACAGGGGACACATGGAAGCCTTGTGCTCAATTTGAAAACTCACTCCAGATTTTAACCTTAAAGTTGTGCCGAGTTCACATATGGCGGCTTCCTCGGGTCTCCTTATACTTATTCTATTCGGGCCCACTCTGTCCCCCTTTTTTACTCTTACCGGATGGCGAGCCTCCGCTTGTTTGGGGATCCTTCTTTAGATTTGTCTTTGAACCTATGCTAAGTCGACATGTGGCACCTTCCATTGGCTCTTCCTATATTTAATTTTCAACTATCGACTCTATCCCTCTATTTGACTCTCGGGACACATGAAAGCTCCGTGATCATCTAAGTCTCTTTTTTTGGATTCTATCCTTGGAGTTGTGCCAATGAGGCACATGGTACCCTTCGTGGGTCTATGAATTTTCAATAACCGATGACACTACCCGGATCATGGACTGCACTTCAAAATACGCCATTTTGAAACGTGAAAAAAATGTTTCAAAGTCCCTCACAGACCCACCGGCCCGCTTTTAGACTTGTGAAATCATTCCTCCTCGGCCCCATAGACCTACTTTTAACTTGAGTCATCCTTGGGCCTATCGATCCGCATTTTCCACTTGGGTAAAAAGACATCTCTGACCTACCGGCCTGCGTTTTCCGTTTGCAAAAAGTAATGCTTCTCGGGCCCACGGGCCCATAATTATACTTGTGCCTTTTTACAAAAAGGGAAAAAATGTCAAAATGTCTCCCACCGCCACTGGTCTATGATTTCTATTGGCAAAAAATTTTCCCTAGGCCCACCGGCCCACTTTTTGCAAAAAATTCCTTCCAAGGCCTGTCATCCCGTAACTTGCGAAATATGAGGAGTTAGATGGACTTCTTTATATCTCATGAAAGGGAAGAAATTTCCTATTTGATGGAAATGCTTTCAGGGGCCTTAAGTGTTTAAATTATGTAATAATTTGGATTGAAGAACAGAAGGGAAAAATGGTGTTAGTTGATCCAAAATAAGTGTGAGATTATTTTGGTCAACAATTTGGTGACTCATGGGGATCACCTTTCTGCTAGGTGAAATGATCAGTGGCCTTGAAGTATCCCTTGGGCATGGAGTCTTCCTGGTAAATGAAAATCTGATCGACCTTTGAAAAGTTGATCTCTAAGCCACTTGGAAACTCCTAGAACTAGACCCGACCTTGAACACACCCAATGCTACATTTGAGGAACTATGCATGAAAAAAAAACACCACAACACACTATGTACAAAAATAGAAATCATACATGCTCCAAGTGGAACATGCAAATTGTGCAAAAGCACTTCTTCTGCTGAAAACAAACCTAAACCTACTCTACGCTAACCGAATATAAGGATAATTCAAAAAAATCCTACAACTGAAAGGGAGAAGTAACTTCCCTTTCTTAAAAGGGGCAGCTATACAATTGATTTGACACTTAATATGGCTGATTGTATGAGTGAAAAACTTACTATAAGATGATATTCCATCCAAATCATCAAGGTATCAACTAGAAACAAGACAAATTCCTCTTTTATTTGCTCTTCATTTCGATCAAGAGGAATTGTAGCTGATCCTTGGTACTTTAGAGCTCATCCTCATGCCCTAAAGTGGGCATGACAGTTTTGGCTTCTCCCTTGGCTCTAATGAAGCCAAATACTTGATGGAGCACGATCTAGTATGATAGATGTGCCCATTGCTCGAACTTCAACTCTAAGAATGGAGTCTTCCTGTGACCTTTTTGGGTAGATGGTGTGAGAGAAATGATGCCATCCTCTTGCCTTTTCCCTTCCTTCTCCTATGAAGAAAATGGAAGAGTAATATCTTCCAACCTTGGTTCTAGAGGGTTGTTGTGAGGTGCAGGTTGTTGTCCTTGCATGTTATCCTCCATGGCGGTGGAATCATGTTCTTGGAAGGTGGATGAACGAGGAGAAAATGATGTGATCTCCTCGGGCTCCACTACATCAAAGCACTCTTCCACATCGATAGGAAGTCTACCTCTCTATTTTCCTACTGCATGTGCTCCACCTCCTCCATGGCATCCTTCTAATTTGCAACTAGCTCACCATGGTTCCCCTCATCCTCAAACATGAGGTTTTAAAGATCAAACTCTTCTTCAACATCAGATCTTAAAGGGGATGAAGTGGGAGGAAGAACTGAAGGTTATTTTGTGGCCTTCTCTACACTTGGAGCCTCTGAAAGTTTATGGTCCTCCTCCATCATGGGTTCATCAATCAAATCAGGCCCTTGAAACACAAGCAAAAAATCTTCAATGATGCTTTCTTCATTAAGTGGCCTCAACTCTTATTTGATCTCTCATAGCTGCTCTCTTGATGGGACATGGATCGGGTTGTTCTATCTCCTTAACTAGTTGTGTAGCTTGGGTTAGATCAACATCCTCTTCAAACAGAGTGCCATTATGGACACTACATTAAGAGAAAATAGATTTCTGATCTTCTCCTTCTTGTTCTTGTTCTTTTCTGCTGTAAACTCACCTCGGCCACCACTTTGGTTTTGACCTTGACCTCCTCTATTGGCTTAACCATCAAGGGGATCTTTGTAAACCCAAATCTGGCAGCCCAACTCTTCAGATTTTCTATCATTTCTTCTCTATTAGGTTCCTCTTCTTGTTTTTCTCCTTGATCGGGTAATTAAGTCTCTTCCCAACATGGACTTGGGAAAGCAAGAGGAGTGGTAGGTTAGGGTTCAAATTTTTTTGCTATTGTTTGTGGTGGGGAGGGAGGTGGAAATCCTTGTTTGTTTTGAGGAATTGACTAGTTGGAAGGGAAAAGGGAAGAAGAATTGAAATGAGATGGAATACTAGGAGATGGAGAAGGGAAATCAACACTTGGGGAGAAGACGGGGAGTTAGACTTATGACAATGCTTTGTGATGATATTGATGGGGTAAAACAAAAAAAAGCTCTAATGTTAATCTTCTATTCAGGGCTCTAATGTCTTGGCATAGGGCCAGCCCATGTAAAAGATGACCTATAGCTATTCTGAATGCTTTCATCTATGTTGTAGCCATTGAATGCACCATGTGAGCCTCCAATTTTTGAATCTCCTCCTACAAATCAGCATCCTCCATGTAGTTGTATACTACATTGTATGTGTCCCTTGTTCTTGATAAGCTCCATGACCAAACATTTTTAACCGTACTCATATGCGTAAGCATAATGGTTCTAGATCTGATCATAATGCTGATCTGGAGGAGTTGGGAAATACATTGAAGGTAGACTACACTATGGTTTCTGCAAGTGTGAATTCCATGAGGGGAATGAAGTCATGATTGCACAACTTCATGGAATGGGAGAAAATGGGAGATATGGAAAGAAAAGTGGGTGGAAATGGATTGGATAAGGTCTGCAACTTCAAAGATGGGTTTTTGACCGGAGATGGATTCACCGGATGTGCTCAAATGTGCCTCTCAAGGTTAAATCTCACCAAGAACACATCAACTTGATGAAAAGAACTCAAGACCTCTTGATCCCACTTTGGCATGCCAAAATCTGTAGTGTGGTCACACGATGGCTTAAGTTTTGTTATTGATAATGAGACACCTCAGAAAGATGAGAAAAATCTAACCTCAGTGTCCCACCGGGCAAGCCAAAAATTTTAGTGCAGAATCATAGCACCATCGAATGGCTTGGTTGTGAGTGGGGCATTATGTGTGATTGCACAACATTGGACCATCTCTCAAGATGTGGAACTTTTAAAACTTGAGATGGACCTCTAGAGAAGGTTGGTTCCTACTTCCTAATCTACCTACCACAAGCTACTCTAGTGCAGGCAGAGCTAACCTATCCTAATCTAACCATTCCAAGGAGATAGGGAGAGAGAGAGAGGGTGAAAGAGAGCCTACACTAAGCAGTGATACATTAGAAAAGGAAGTGGCTGATCACAGATCCAAACTTCCTGAAGTGGAGAGAGGTGAGAAGAGGAAGGGGTGGAAAAGATGCACCACAAACCAAAGATGAAGTTCACATGGAACACCACTTCAAAACCCATTAAGCATAGCTCCTAGGACCTGCAATAAACATCATATTTTGTAGAGTATAACCTGCAATGATGATAGGTGAGAAGGGACAACAAAATAAGGAAAGGGTGGACAACTACATCATGAAACATATTCTATTACTCCAAGAGTCACACGGTACATCAATAGTGGGAAAAGGGAAAGAAAATGACACTACAAAGCCATGAAAGGAGGCTTAGACTCCGCATTCTACCCTAAGGAAGAAAGAGAGATGGGGGAAGGAGAGAAAAGATGAACAACCCTTTAGAAAATTCCCCTCCTTTACAATATATAGAATAATGAGAGAGAAAGAGAGGGGGGAAAATGGACTATGCTCCAACCACCCCTAAAAGCACATTGAATCAACCTACCAAAATGAATATTCTCGCTCCAACACCCATGCCTCCATCACTGTCCCTTCTGGGAAAGAAAGAGGCCCATTCTTCTTCATAGCAGCAGGTGAGAGACTTCACAGCCATGAAAATGGTGGGCTGAAAACATTAACGATGTAGGTGAGAAGCCGGCACCGATACCTTTCCAAAAAGTCCTCTCCCATCCAAATTTGAGTTTTCAATCAAAATATATGGCTGTCTAAAGATTGGGATCATGGGTACACAATATTTAAAAGAGTTTATTCATAGAGGGTCCATGTGGCAGCCTCGCGCATCTTGAAGATTCAACCACTTCCTTTTGCTCTTGAAATCATACTTGACCTACACATGGTGGCTTTCGTGAGATCCTTTATTTCCTTTATATTTTTCCTAAGTCCTTCTCATTGGCGAGACAATGTGCACGACACGAGAAAAGTGGAGGATTAATGCTTGTTTGGAAACTCCCCCAAATTTTACTTTTGAAGTTACGTAGACGAGACATGTGGAGGCCTCTCGTAGGCTTTTGGAATTTTCAATGGATGACTTTACCTCTTCGAGAATCTAGGACACATGGCGGGTTGGCGCTCGTTTGGGGACTACCTTTTGGGCCACACCTTTGAAATTACGCCAAAGAGACACATGGCTCTTCCATTGCTCTTCCCTATTACTTTGTGTTTTAGCTAAGTCCCCTTTGTTTAGCTGAGGATTTATGTCAAACCTTGGACATGTGGAGGCTCAGTGCACATTTGGGAACCCGCTCTCGCATCTTACTTTTATAGTTACGTCATTGAGGCACATGGAGGCTTCTACTTATCTTTTGTACTTAGCCGATTCGAGCCTACTTCCTTTTCCTATTCGAGCCTACTTCCTTTTCTGTCCCTAAACATGTGGAAGCCTCATGCTCATTTGAGTCTCCGCTTTGAGTTGTGCCTTTGAATTTTCATTGATGCAACACATGGCATTGTCCACCGGTTATCTATACTTAGTCGATTTGGGACTTGATCCATTTGACTTCCGTTAGACCCAAGACATGTGGAGAGTCTCGCACACATATGGGAACTTCGCTATTGGATTTACTTTTGAAGACGTGCCAAAGAGACACATGGAGGATTTTGCCAACACTCTTATACTTAGTCATTTTCAATGGCTGGCTCTATCCCCTTTTCAGACCTGGGACATGTGGAAGCCTTGTGCTTAGTTGGAAAACTCACTTCAAATTTTACCCTTGAAGTTGTGTCGAGTTGATAGTGGTGGCTTCCGCAGTCTCCTTATACTTATTCAATTTAGGCCCTCTCTATCCCCCTTTTTTTACTATGACCACGTGGAAAGCATGTGCTTGTTTAGGGATCCACCTTCGTAGTTGGTCTTTGAAGTTGTGTCAAGTTTACACGTGGCACCTTCCGCCTGGCTCGCCTTGTTTTGACTTTTCAACTATCGACTCTATCCCCCTTTTTGACTCTGGGACACATGGAAGCTCCACGTGCTTCATCTTAGTCTCCATTTCATATCCTATCCATGGAGTTACACCAATGAGGCACGTGGCGGCATGTGTGGGTCGGTGACTTTTCAATAGCCGATGAGACCGTGAGGGCTTGCATGGGCTGCACTTGAAAATTGTTCCATTTGTAAAAAGTGAAACTTTTTCAAAGTCCCCTATAGACCCATTGGTCAGCTTTTAGACTTGGGAAAAATTTCCTCCTCGGCCCCACAGATCCTATTTTACACTTGAGTCATCCTCGGGCCCGCGGTCTGCATTTTCCACTTGGGCAAAAAGACATCTCCAGGACACACCCGCTTTTCCACTTTGCAAAAATTAATCCTTCTCGGGTCCACGGGCCCGCAATTATACTTGTGCCTTTTTGTGAAAATGGAAAAAATCTTAAAATGTCTCCCGCCATCCCACTGGTCCATGATTTTCATTGGCAAAAAATCTCCCTAGGCCCACCGCCCATTTTCGCAAAAAATCCTTCCAAGGCCCGCTAGCCCATAACTTGCGAAAATATAAGGAGTTAGAAGGACTTATTTATATCTCTTGAAAGGGGAAGAAATTTCCTATCTGATGGAAATGCTTCCAGAGGTCCTTAAGTTCTTAAAATATGTAATAATTCAGATTGAAGCACAGGGTGAAAATGGTGTCAGTTGACCAAAAATAAGTGTGAGCTTATTTTAGTCAACAATAGCTCCACATTCCTTTATAGTTATATTTTTAGCTCCGCATTCCTTCTCCTTTTTATAGCTTTGAATTTTGTCTTTCCAAGATCTTTTGCAAAAGGTAGCCCATGATTATGTTTAAGCCAAAATTAAAATATCAACTATAATCTATTGTTCACATTTCTTACCCATTGTAATTATTATCTCCTTCTCCCATGTTTTATTACCCATTACATGTTCTATTTTCATGGTTCACTTAATGTCATTCCTCATTGTATATGTGTTTCTTTATCTTTTTACCTTCCTCACTTATGTTTTTAATTCCATTCACTCCTCATTAATATTACATGTTTTATTCATCCATTTCCCTATCAATGTTTCCATTGCACTCTTGGGTAGAATAAGGATTTGGAAATGTGAATGTATCATCAATGAGAAATTAATATCAAATTCTATAAAATTTTAATTATGTAAGTAATAGATTTTATAGTGATATATGCGATTAACTAAAATGTGAATTTTATTAAGCTAATTTAAATTAGGAACAACCATAAATAAAATTAGTAAATAAATATGGAATGTGACCCAATAAACTAGCCTAATGAAAATAGAAACCCTAATGTGTAAGAAGAGTGAGGAAGTGACTTAACTTATTCATGGGTTGATTTAGATTGTGTCATAAATAAATTGAATATTATTAAAGAAGGAAATAACATGAAGAGGTCCTTAAAGGAAAAATCTAAGTTGTTTAACAAGACTAGGGCACTTGTGAGAGGGTCGAGGAGCGAGTGGGCACCCTAGTTTAAGTTACTGGGCACTCTGGTCGTGCAATAGTTCAAGAAACCAAAATTGTAGGGTCCGATAATGATATGAAGCCCTCACTTCCTATTTCATGTAGCTCACTATTGTGTCCCAACTTTCACTCTTGATCAAAAATGTAGAATAGACTTGTAAAACACCAAAACAAGCATCAACCCCTAAAAAATAAATATGCATATAAAGGGGTCGATCTGTCTCAATGTACCACAATAGTGGACTTACTAACCGAGTGTTGCACTACATCTCTGACCTAATGTAATTCTATATATGTGTGTGTGTGTGTGTGTAATCATGCCCTATGAGCTATTATGCCACTTGCACTTTGTGAAGTAGTGAGCTATAACTATGTATATAAAATTTAATACTTGGCTTCCCTCTTATGCTTGTGTGATGCGGATGAATCAACCTTGTCCCTTGTGATGAAGATAGATTGATGAAAATGAGCTCTACATTCCTTAGAAGGATGTACGTCTAGGTGGATGATAAAAGTGACAAGTGTTTGGTCCCTCATTATGGACTCATAAATTTGTATTTATATAGTTCTCTTTTTCTAATTTTTAATTAACTCCAAGGAGGCCAACCACTAGAAAGATAGAATGTTAAAAAAATAGATCAAAGTGCCCAAAAAGTGGTGGAAAGTGTAAAAAGACCAAGGCGCCTCGAATGGCATATGTGGGCACCCCAATCTGCCCTCGGGTGCCCTAGTAAAAGCTAGAATGAAAAAAATGCTTAAAATTAATTTGGCATGTATGTGGTGAAGGTTGGAAATGACGATGGAAAACAAATAAAAATGACCAAAAGATAGGGGTTAATTACTATTTTCTTCACTCAAAAACTATATGAATAGTAGTATCAAAATGGGACTAAATAATACCCAAAGTTCATGATTTAGTGTCT